>QVRM01000465.1:0-82212 GCA_003439945.1 Dermanyssus gallinae
AACCCCGCCGCGCTTGATTGATTCGCGATGTCAACAGTGGTGGTCACCTATCTGAAGAGTCAGCAATGTCGTTGAAAAACCAGGACGTATGTAGGAATTAATATCAACAGTCACCTGGAGCTTCCTTTAGATCAAGATTACAGTAAGTATGCTAAATTTTAATGCAGTACACTGAGTGATTTTGTAAGAATGGTGCCCCTACATCATTTTGTAATATAAGTGTAGGATAGCAGCGTCAGTTAAGCAGCGCGGGCATATATATCGTCTGTTGGCGGCAATGCTGAAGCAAATTAAATACAGGGCGCCAAATAGAGGATGCCGCCACACCAGTAGCGAAGACGCGGGAAGTTACTAAATGCGCGGGCAAATCTGTGATATATAAAGATGCACGACAATAAATGAATCAGTAGTCGTTGATGCGAGCCAGGCAGAGAACGTGTGTTGTTTGAGCGAAAGACTAGCGAACTCGTAACGGTCGCCGTCCGGTCGTTAGGGTGGTGGACACTACAATAAGTAAACTCATTTACACGGTCATTAGCTTAAGCGTTATTTTTTTCTTTATCGTTTGCAATCCCTTCGTTATGGCTATTAGAACATTTATGATAATAATAATAATAATAAGGACTGAAAGATTGAAGAGTAAAAACTATTTTACCTGATAGGCGCAGGCCCCTTTAATAAATAAAAAGACTGTGACAAGCCACAGAATAAATTGTTCTGCTCTTCGGTAAGGTGGCCTAAAAAGAAGGCATCTGAATGGAAGCAAACTACTGAGCAAAATGTTCGGTTTGATAACGTGCAATCCTGTTTGACCTTTTTCTTTGCAGGTTACTGCAATTGCACGTGCATAATGGTTAATGCAATATATATATATATATATATATATATATATATATATATATATATATATATATATATATATATTTATATATATGGTTATTTACAAAAATTCTGTTTAATATATACAATGCACAATATAAGAGGCATATAGGATAATTTAACATATAACGAATTTCATTATATATACAATGGTACAGTTTATACTATTATATCACGAGTTCATAGTTCTCAACATTTTCGTGATGCGCCATGAAAACATGTTGCTGATTCGGTCACATCATGCTACTATTTTTGACGATATGGCTTAAGTACTGCAGAGATTGTTGTTGCGAATCTTAAGAAAAGATAGGAAGTCTAATAGACTGAGAGATTCGTGCGTACATTTTAAAATCTGCTCTCGAGTAGGTACTAGGTCGAGACTGCTACGCTCTACCTTAGATCTCAATACAACGCAATGATTAAGATTGACCTTTCTTAAATACATCAATATGTTTCTTCAAATACGACCGCTAGACATCACATCTGTGAATTCATTCGATAACTGCAAGACCATCATAATGGCGGACATAGAGCATTGGACATTCAATAATAAAGAGCGAAATATCGTATTACATATTAAACCAGCAGATTGAATAATTTGCGTGATGTGAATGTTAAAATTTAGCTCCGGTGTTACCGTTACCCCAAGATTGCGACTACTGTTTTACTGGGTATTCCTTTCCACAATGATTGTTAGCGTGGTCCTTCTTCAGACAAACAACGGCGCATTTAGGTACCAAAATTATCACATCACTTTCGGCGCACTATTCGAAGAGGAAGTCAATTATTCTCTGTATTCTGTCCCTCCCGTCGAGGGAGGAAATCGAGTCCGCTTCTAGCACTCACCCTGAGCGGTCGAGTGTGAACTTCGCTCTGTGACGAAACGGTGAAAAGTAAGAATCTAAGGTTCTCAACGGGCTGAGCAACGGCACTCAGTTGACCGCATTTAATGAGAGATCCAGCGCACACCTTGAGCACCTCACAGGACGGACGTCCGATCCCGACGGTGCGGGTTTTGCTTGACTTTGGTGTTTAGCTTGTGCAGTGCTTGCTTAGTTTGTTCCCCTGTGCTATCGGTTTAGCTTTTACTCGGTGGCCTAATGACTCGGTGACGCGCTTAGCTCCCGTGCTGTCTGTGGTTTGCTACGTGCACGTGGATGGTGCGTAGATGGGTGTGTGTGTGCGTTCGGCGAGCGTGCACTTCGACATGCACCGCGCCAACATGCACTTTGTGCACCGCGCCAACGTGGTACGCCGGTGGTACCTTTAGTGGTACATTTGTGACACTTTTGTACATCTGTGATACACTTGTACATTTGTACCTTTTGTGATACCTCTGTGGTCCCTTTATAGTACTTTTCGCATCTGGCCACGCCTAAGACTGACCTCTTTGAGGTCGAACCGGAATAAAGAGGGAGAAGGATGCCTCTGGAAACGGGGGGGGGGGGCGTGTGAGATAGATAAAGAAGGAAACCCCTTTAGGAGTAGCAGGGCACTTCCCAGAATTTCCCCCTAGAAGCATGGTGAGGGGGACAAAAGCCATGCGGATAAGGAGGACAGGGAATAGCAAGGGGGTCATAAAAGGGCGCGTCTCAGCACACCTCCTGAAGAAACGGACAGAGATGCCGCGAGAACAGGGGACAAAAAGTGGCTCAATATCCTGGCTAGCAGGTTAAAGGGATACACTTTTGGGGAGCTGCCTGTTCCACTGTGGCCGGCTGAGAAACCAGAAGTTGAAGACTACGACTCGGCTTTAACCAGCCTACTCACCTATGCGGTGGTGCTGGACCAGCTATGCAAAAAACACCCTACCACCAAGGGAGAAATTAAGATTGCTGTTGAGGAGTTGAGAAAGGCGGTTAGGAGGATTAAGAGGCAGAACAAAAAAGGGCCCTAAGGGAGGAGAATAAATGGGCGGAACACATAGGGATGATTACTCGGCTCGAGGGGGAAAACTCGGCCATAAGGACTCACAGCGTATTGCTCTAGCTATCGCATGTATCTACTGCGGTGGATTGTTTAGGTACACATTCATTGCAAAGATAGAATCAATAAGAAAGTGTTGAAACGGAGTCTCTTTAAACATTGTGGGCGACTAGCAGAATCAGAGTAGTTGTAATAAGAACTATTGTGAAAATGTTGGGAAAATTCTGTGTTCTTTTAAAAATGCTCTTGACGATCTAAGAGATGTGAACTTAAATACCGACGACAATTATGCCGAAAAAATCAGTGCTATTTTGCTGCAGTACACTAAAGGAATTTGTAACAATTTGTCTTTGCATCATTAGATTAATGGTCCAAAAAATGCATCTTCATGAAAGCAAACTTCTAAGCAAAATGTTCTGTTTGATTACGTGCAATGCTGTTTGAAAGTACGTTTTCCTCTGCAGGTAACCACAATTTCACGTGCGCACAATAATACGTATACAACGTATTTCCATGTGTGCAAACATGGTAAATGCAAGCCTTCGAACAAGCTATGAAATGGTGTTACAATAAATAAATTAAAGACTGTAGAATGCAAAGGAAAATGCCATGAGTGGATTAGAAAGTTATTTGCCTGTATGTATATAATTTGTAGTGGCTGCTTCGACAACCATGCATATAATAGAATAGAAAGCGCCTTTATTTGCCGAATAAAAGGTGAAAAAGAAGACTAGGTAGGCAATGACGCCCACGAAGCCGCCTTGTTGTGCGATTCTCTGGCTACACGCCAGGCGAACATAATATTGATTGTTTCGAGTCTTGCAATACATTGTGGTAAAAACATTAATTGACTTCTACGATTGTTTATTGTCACATTACAGAATCGGTCGATAAGATCAGCACTTGCAAGTTGCGCTAGCGCATGCGTGTCGTTTTTCTTCAGTGAAATCGACAGCGACGAAAGGTCAACAGCATTCGACTCGATATTGCAAATTCTGCAGAGCTTTTTTTAGATATCTTCTCTGAACACCTTCGATCATGGCTATGAGCTTGCACAGGTGTGGGCTCCAGACGGGTGAGCAATATAAAAGTTTAGATAGCACAATTGATTTATACAAACGAATATACACGTTTGGGTCCTTGATGATTAAACAACGAAACAGCATGTTCACAAATATAGATGTTGATTTGACTAGTTCTCGTAAATGTGCAGAAAATATAAGATCCGTTGATAATAAAACACCGAATTCTCGTGCAACATTAGCGGTGGGCAATATTGTCTCGTTAAGCTTGTACTCCAGATAAAAAGCCATGTTTTAAAACGAGGCATTTTGAAACGGATAGCTCCGTCCCATTGTCGATGCACCAGCGGCAGGTGCCATCGACAGCAGACTGTAGCGCAGTGTGCGCTGAGGGAGAGTCGAAGGGAGCGTATATAGATCGTCAGCGTACAATAGGTATTTGACACTCAACGGAATGTATGTTTTTAAATCTAAAACAAATACTGTGTACAGCAAAGAAGAGACGCAGCTCCCCTGTCGGACGCCGGATGGAACCAGCCGTGGCTCACTAAGAGCATCCCCGCATTTAACTCGGAACGAGCGATTGTCCAGAAAAGCGGCAAGCCATTTATCATAGGATCATAGGATCGAGAGAGAGCATAGGATCGAGAGTTACTCAGATGGAATTGTTTTCCCTGCCATGAGCTACCTAGTTGTGTTATATTACATTTTATTTTAAATTTTTAGTATCATTTTTACGCACTCCTTAACGATGGGATATTTTTAATATAATAATTTGAGTCATTTTTATTCTATTATATTCCCAATATAAAGCATATTTTCATTATCTGGTATCGTGAAGGATAAATATACACTATATTTTATACACTTGTAGGAAATATTGATAACATGTTCGCAATGCAGTTATATAGTCATAATACATATTTTTTGGTTACTGTTGTGGTCGTTCAGTCTGTTTTAGTTTTGCCGACTATCTCTTATACAGAATGTGTATATTGTCCTGGAGGGCAGTTTAACTGTTTTTTTGTGATATTATAAACACCTCGGAGTTATTCTAGAAGTACCACTGGCAGCCAAAGATCTCAGCTCTATGCATGCGGACATATCCACTGGTGAAAATAATTGCTTTTGCAAGCCCAAATTGAACTTTTAGCATTGCTGATTAAAACTAAAATTATCTCTACAATGTGTTCTAAACGCATTGTTTTGGCACCTTTCAGACAAAGCACTACTTCTTCTAAAACGCTTAGTTTCTCCAGCAAACAACCTCAAATTCGCCATGCATTCGCATTTTGTGGATTGATGTGGAATATCTTGGCTGCTTATATCGAGTGGCAGGGGAGAACATATTGAGCGAGTATATTGTTCTTAATGAAAACCTGCGAAGCAAACCCTACTAAACCACCCACAATGTATTCCACGAATTAAAAATTAGGTCGGGGTAAGGAACGACAAAATGGGGTCGTACTGCAAAGAACTAGGAGTGTGCCAAACTGCTTGATTGCACTGCCAAACTGCTTAATAGCACTGCCAAACGCATCATACTAGAATTAGCCAGTTATTAGCTAACGTCTATCTATGGCCCAAAAAAAAGCTGTAGATAAAGTGTTACAGAACATCGGCGATTATATTGGACTCTGCAGATATGCAAATACAAGCGATATATATATATATATATATATATATATAGGATTAAAACACAAGCTGACGAACTTGCACTGATCATCTATAGCAATTGCACATATTTTGGCTAAAAATGCTTGTATCGCGGTTGATTTTATTCTCTCGTCAGTATCGCAAATGATTATGGGTATTGTCTTTGACACCACTATCAGGCTATCGGCTTATCGCAACAACACTCTCCGGTCAAGTGCGAACTGCATCACTTGCGGACACGTTTCAAATAAAGCACCTGCACTGCGCATTAAGCAGCCACTTGCTGGAACAATGCCAAAAAATGAAACACATCATCTGTTTAATCAACAAGAGATCGTCAGCAATATTTCGCCATATCGTGAAGATGAAAAATAACTTACACACATGAAGAAAAAAGGAAAGACATTACAAAACAATAACTAAAATAGGACCCGGCGGGACAATACGGCTTCCTTCGTGGATGGTCTACGTCGGATGCCGTCTCGGTTGTTCTGAAGTATGTTGTTTATTTACTATCCAACCGTATTACGTACCAACGATTTGTAATATTTTACAAAGAAGTTTAAAATACAACGTCATAACCATAAAAATGGCGACCAGTGCGTAACAAAAAAAAACAGTTGGAGTGGTCCAAGGAATTCAGCCGGCCCTTTTCTTTTTATATATGCTGTATACTGTACGTAAATGGAATCGCGGATCTTTTTCGTAATTTCACGGCTCCATGCGCATTCTGCGCAGAAGTTTTAGTAGTCCTAGCAAAATACCGAAATCACCTACAGTTGTACCTCAAAAAGGCTATAAACTGATGCGGGGGAAACAAACTTATAATCAACACCGAGAAACCAAGGTTACGGACTAGTTAGGAGGACACTAAAGGAAATCAAAAACTTCACTTATTGAAGGGCCCTCCTAAACCCAAGCTTCACACCAATTACAAATGTTAATGGAGTGCGGGCGAAAGCTGCGGCCGCAATTGCTTTGCTGAGCGACCTACATGACGTCAAACTGAAAATAGCATTTAACTGTTTTAAAATCAAACCCCTCCTCGCCATAACGCACTAATTGCTAAAGCTATGCGGAGAGAGAACGCTGACGGAGAACCTGTATTTAACAAGGTCCCGTTTAGCGCAGAGATATTAGACTCCTACAAAACATTCAGAGAGACGAGAAACGTGAAGTTCGCAAATGTAAACGATACTGAGGGTCAACTTTCTCATTTGATAAACGAATGATGTACAGGTGTAGAAATTATTAACAATAAATTCACAGTGCAGTTATGTAGTCAAAATACATATATTTATTTTATTTCCGCAGTTTTACGTTATACATCAGCACGGAGTACAATCATGGTGATTACCAATATAGTAGTAGTAGTTTTATTAACTAATGACTGGTTTACGAATATACATCATAGACATCGCATTTCCAGAGTTGAGACAGCGGAATTGCTCTTTCACAACGCTGAAGGTGATATAGTTTACACATACACTCCGCCCAGATTTCATGAAACTTCTCGCGCGCACAGATCTTCAGATGGAAGCCGCGGACGGCATTTCTGGTGATTAGATGCCGGTTCTCATAACTGCAGGCTCTCCACAAATCCGACGTCGTTGCTCTCGTTTCATTAAACAGCGGGTCGATGTCGGCCAATTTACCAACATATTCCATCGAAAAGAAACCTACATTATATTCTATTTATAAAAAGATAAAACGATCTAAGCTTAATCTTATTAGCTAAAATGTACATATATATTTCTACCTATTATTTCGGACATTATTTCCTTACACACCTAACCTCGTGAATACAAAGTAAATGCTCAACCAAGATGTCCATGCTTGAGGCCGCGATTGAGCAAGTTCGGGAAAAATTTGCTCCTCGCCGAATGACATGACGCACGTTCTCTCTGACTCCGCGTATTCGATTTCGTTTTGTGCTAGCAGAAATTGAAGAAGTTCTGTATCTTCCTCCAGTTGAATGTCTGCCGCCTGGTGGAGATTTCTTTCGCTAGGCCCAGCGTCATTAAAGAACGTCGGAGCAAAGACTTCACGCTATTTTCTTCAAGACGAGGCCTTTTGGCTTTCTTCGGCCAGCTATCATCCCAAGAGGGATGTAGTGTACCATACTTAAGGTAGGTGCAGCGAAGAAGCACCTTTCGTCTTAGCGAGTCGGCCATGCAAGCATAAACATGCCATTCGATAATGCCTTCAGAGCTTTTATAAGACAGCCTTTATTGAGGCTGTCCAAGGAGCAATCTAACCCCTCGCCTCTCCACCTCTCCATCGCCACTCGTCACAGAATGTAGCCAGTAAACCTCACCACGCTTGATTGATTCGCGATGTCACCAGTGGTTATCTCCTATCGGAATAGTCAGCAATGTCATCGAAAGACCAGGATGTATGTAGCATGAATATCAAGATTCACCTGGAGCTTCCTTTAGATCAAGGTCACAGCAAATATGCTCCATTTTACTGCAGTACACTAAGTGATTTTGTAAGATGGTGGCCCTGCATCATTTTGTGATATAACTAAACTCAATTACATTGTCATTAGCTTTAGCGTTGAATATTTCGCAATCCCTGTGTTGTTGCTATTAGAACGTTTATGATAATACGGACTAGACGACCGTAGAATAAAAACTAACTTACCTAATAGGCGCAGGTCCCGTTTAATAAAAGCAACTGTAACAAACCACACAAGAAATTGTTCTGCTGTTCGGTAAAATGGCCCAAGAAAGAGGCGCCTGAATGAAAGCAAACTACTGTGCAAAATGTTTTGTTTAGTAACGTGCAATGCTGTTTGAAATTACGGTTTCCTTTGTAGGTTACTGCAATTGCACGTTCGCACAATAATACGTATACAACGTACTTTGTTGTATACGTGCAGGACTCGTGCACGTATACAACGAACGTGGTAACTGCAAGCCTTCAAGCAAACTATGTATTGTTCTTAAAATAAATGAGCTAAAGATTTTAGAATGTAAAGGAAGAGTGCTATTGATAGAAAATAATTTCATTGTATGTGTATAACGTGTAGTGGATGCTTTAACGGCCGTGCATATAATTGAGTCTTGCTCGGATATAATTATTTCCCCTTCCTTTAGCTACCTAATTGAGAACGTGCAAACACGTATCAAACTAAGCACCTTTACCGTGCATTAAACAGCCACTTCTAGAACAATCATTACAGCTGGCTACGAAACTGAAACTGAGGAAACATGGTCAATTCTTCTGGCTTCGAGATCGAACACAGAGGTAAAAGTAAGATATATAAGTCATTCTTTGTCATTGAGTTGCCAAAAAATAAAACACGCAATAATTCACGCACATAAAGAGAATAAATAAGAGAAGTGAGGACTGGACCCGGGGGAGCATTGCGGTTTCCTACGGGCATGGTCTACAACGCATGCCGCCTCGTTTGTACTGCAACATATGACATATAGCTTGGCCGATATATGGTTATTTACAAAAATCCTATATTCAATATTTACAATGCACAATATAATAGGCATATAGAACAATTTAACATATAACGAATTTCGTAATATATACAATGGTACAGTTTATACTATTATATCACGAGTCCATAGTTCTCAACATTCTCGTCATGCGCCACGAAAACATGTTGCTGATTCGGTCAGATCATGTAACTACTGTCGACGATACGGCTTGAGTACTGCACAGATCGTTGTTGTAAATATTAAGAAAAAATTGGAAGTCTAGGAGACTGAGATTCGTGTGTACATTTTAAAATCTGCTCTATAGAAGGTACTAAGAGGAAGACTGCTACGCTCTGCCTTACATCTTAATGCAACGCGTTGATTCTGACTGATCTTCTTCAAATACATCAATATATTTCATCAAATACGACCGCTAGACATCACTGCTGTAAATTAATTTAGGAACTGCAAGACTATCATAAAAACGGACATAGAACATTGGGCATTTGATAATAAGACAGCGAAATATTGTTTTACATATAAGATCAGCAGATTGAATAAATTAAAATTGTGAACGTTAAGATTTACCACCGAAGTTACCAAGATCGCGACTACTGTTTACTCCGGGTATCTTTTTTTCCACTAAGTTTGTAAGCATGGTCCTTCTTCAGGCATACAACGACGCATTTAGGTACCAAAATTATCACATCATTTTCGGCGTAATAATCGAAGATGGAGTCAATTCGATTTGTTAGATAACTTGATATCCATGAAACAGTGCTTTTGTCTGTATTTAACTCAATTAATTTCTATTAAAGCTTTAAATGGTTTACTCTGTCAATTGCTTTAGGAAAGTAAATACAATCAGATGCTTGCTTTTTGTCAATGTAAATGGCTCAATCTTGGACTACTTTAACTAGTTGCGTTGCTGTGGATTTGCCCTTAGCAAAGCCATGTTACTGCTCGTCAGGCACTCTCTTAGACTGCATAAAGTTAAATATATAATCCACACGTAATTTTCAAATAATATGCATGCCTTTGATGATTGTACCACAGCTCTATAGTTATCAACATTTAACTTGATTCCTTATTACGAATTGTAAAAAAAATAGGCACAACTCTATCTACGTAGAACCTAGCATAAACTAATGAAAGTGGCTGTGTTATCACATGCGCCATTTTACTTTTACTACTTTAAAGCTTTAAAGGTATCTGCTATGGAAATATCATCGGTGATATTTGCATTACTTGTTTTAGTGCATTTATATCATTTTTTTCCTACTAAACGCTTATTGGCATACCTTAAAAAACGACTTAAAATATTTAAAATTGAGATTGGATTCTTCCAATTGCCAAAGTTTTCTGTTTGCTTTACGCAGTTTGGTCGCAAACCGCGGACTTGTGTAGTTTTCATAAGTGATTCTAGCTCGGGAATCATATTTTAAACTTTGCAACAGTCAAATTCTCATTTGTTTTAAATTTGTAGTCTTTTATTAGGTAGGCTTTATTTGTATTCTTGTAGGCGGCAACAGTTCTCAACGCTATCAGCACAGCGTTCTGCTCCAGCTATCGCATGTATCCACTGCGGTGGACTGTTTAGTGAGAACCTAAATGCAATAATTTTTTATGCATTCACTTCCAAAAAGAGAATCAATAAAGAAGTATTGAAACAACGTCTCTCTACCATTGTGAATGACTAGCAGAATCAGAACAGTTATAAAAAGAACTATTGTGAAAATGTTGGGAAAATTCTGTGTTCTTTTAGAAATGCTCTCGACGATCTACGGAATGTCATTTTAAATAGCGACGACAATTATGCCGAAAAATCAGGGCCATATTTAATTAATTGGACAACCTTACAGCCTGGTGTAAGGCGAACACAGCTGGCCTCCTTCAGTCCCCCCAACCGAGATCCCACCCACTGTGACCAGAGAATTGTCGCAGTGGGTCATGAAACTGCAGCAGCTCTGGCTTCAAGCAGCTCTCACCTTTCTTCCCTTTCTTCGGTACGAGTGGCATTGCAAGAGGATGTCGTGACAAGCAAGCCCCCTCTGCCGACGGCTGAGGAAAGCGGTAGGGGCGTGGAGAAAAAATCAGAGCAGCAGACGACAACAGGAGAGTGAAAGATGGCCAAAGCAGCCAAAAGTCAACGCCCGGCGAAGAAGAGGCAGAGACTCCTGCGAGGAGCAGCAGAAATATAAACATCAACAGTGCATCAAAACAACAACAACAACAACAACAACAATAGAAGACGAAACAAGAAGGAGCCGTTTGACTATATGAGAAAAGATATCGAATTCAAACGGCGCGCACCAGCTACAGCGAGTGGGAGCTTGAACTGCCCAAAGGTGTTCTCGAATGTGAAGCGCGTTAAAACAATTGTGATAAACGCTATTGGAAATGACAAACGTTGCGATATTCATGGAAAGCAATACAATTGAACATGCTTTAGGTAAACTACGCTGTGATACTCGTCGGTCTAATCTGGTAACTTAGCATTTAGGATTAAATGATGTGATAAACAGTACTGCACAAAAAGGTTGCTCAATTTCGACAGTATGGTTTGAGATTAAATGCGCGCTTAACAATCTTGTCAGTTTCGTCTACAAAAATATTATTCGACGTATGCTTCATTCCCGTTGCAGTGGGATATAAGAAGGCGTGTGGGTATATTAACCAGCAATTATGATGCAAACTTAATATGGGTCCCATCGACTTTATTTTTTGGAATTTTTGAAGATTTTGTGATCGGGGCTCTCGAGTAGGTGGTGACTGTATATTGGTTAGAAAAATGTTTAAGTTTTGTGAAGTCAAGTTAGATAATGATATTGGAACATTAGAGCTGGACGTATTTTTAAAATCATGTTTAGTCAGAATGTCATGTTTTTATGCTACGAAAGCTGGGTTTCTGTCGGAGCGCAAGGATCGCATAAAACGAATATGTGATTCTTTTTAATGTATATGTGATAGTGCTAAACCACTTTTCATTGTTAGGGATTTTAACTTTCCAAGAATCGACTAGCAAAATGTGTTCCTTTTAGATTCTTAAATCCCGCAGGCTAGTTGTATAAGTGTTTGTATAACAAACGGTTTATATCAACAAGTGATGGAAATTACGCGTCCAATTGTGGAAGCAAGGGACTCAGTTAACTAGATTGGGAATATGGTATAAACCCAATGTAATTTATCTAGTCATACATACAGTCATTTGTCGAAAGACAAATGGCTCGTACAAGCTCGAAATTTAGGCCAAACGAAATTCCTAGGGGTACATTGAGTGATTTGGTCCTTACCAATCCAGGTATAATAGAACTTATATACGTTTTTAAACCCCCCATGCCCTCGGACCATAATGTAATTACTTTTAACGTTTTATTCGGTTCAGAATATCCTCTTATTAAAAAGGGAGGGTATAATTTATGGGAAATTGATTACGACCAAATCATAGGCGATCACTTAGTCCATATAAATTGATATTCCTAAACTGTGATACCGTAGATAGATGTATAATTATTTTGTTTATCAAATCCACGCATTAATTGAGAGATTTATTTCTAAACGCATCGGCAAGTCTAAACATAGAACTTCCCAGTCAGAACCGAAGACTTAATAATCCTAACGAGATCCCGATTTTACCTACAGTTTTACCTCAAAAAGACTATAAAATGATGTGGGGGAGACAAACTTAAAATCAACACAGTGAAACACAGGCAATACAGTAGAGTTTAAGTATAGAAGAAGCATTTGTTGTATCGTTGATAAAAAAATAAACGGGGTGACACTAAAGGTAATCAGAAGAAGTCGCGTTCACTTGCAGCAGTCGCTTGTAACTCTACAGGGCTATGTAAACCGGAACAAATTGGAGATCAATGCGAGCAAGACAAAAGCGATGAAATTCCGACGAGGAGGAAGACTGGCCAAAAGCGATGAGCTCCGACTGAATTCAGAAATAGTCGAAATCGTTCCATACTTTCCCTATCTGGGGGTCGTGTTTTCTTCACAAGCTTCTCCAGGTATGTCAATCAGGCCTAAAATCCTTTTACAGTGTCAAGGACCCATGCAGACTGTCGATGGAAGTTGCTGTTAACCTGTTTAACCTTAAGATTGCACCCACAGCATCTTACGATGTTCAGGTGATTTGGCCGTATCTCACGAGATCGAATTTAAGGGCGTTTGTTCAACTCAAAGCCAGTTTTCTAAAAAAAGCATTGAACGTCCACCGCACTAGCCTGAATAGGTTAGTGTACTTACTGGCATCGTCGCCGTTATTCGTTGAGGATTTACAGAATATGTACAACCTGCCGAAGACGACCCATCTGAAGATCTGTGCGCGCGAGAAGTTTCATGAAATCTCGGCGGAGTGTATGTGCAAACTTTGTGGCTGCCCGTGTGATCTATATCACCTTCAGCGTTGTGAAAGAGCAATTCCGCTGTCTCAACTCTGGAAATGCGATGTCTATGATGTATATTCGTAAACCAATCATTGGTTAATAAAACTACTACTACTACAGGTAATCAAAGACTTCATCTATATATGGATCCTCAAAACCCCAAGCTTCTCACCAATTACAGAAATTGATGGAGTGCGGGCAAAACCTGTGGCCGCAATTGCCTCGCAATGAGTCGTTTGATAGCTTATAAACTTGTTTTGTAAAACGTATAACAGGACGAATGATCTGGTGATCTCGTTTAGCACAGATATTTAAGACCCCTAGAAAACATTCAAAGAGACGAGAAACATAAAGTTCGCAAACAAAAAAGTTAGGTCCAGGCGTGAGGTGGTCCACCTAGCCAGGGTGCCTCTCACCGAAGCGGCATTCCTCTCTGAGCATCTAATGACAGACGTTGCAGTAAACATTCGCCCGCCCTCTTGTCTCCTGTAGCACCAATCTTCTCCCGACGTCATTGAGCAGTTTTATCGTGAGCGGCCCAGGTCCCTAATGTCTCAAACGCAAGGGGTGAGAACAAGTGTTGGTAAGCGATACATGAATACTTTTTGCACTTGGCGGGTTCCGCTAGGGCTACCGCGTGTCCAGGGCGGGCTGCGCCCGTACCGACCATTGAACTGGGCTAAATAATCGGTTACGGTCGCATCCCACATCAGCATTTGGCGCCACTCGAAGGAAGTCAGGTTCATTCCGTCAGGTCTCCTTCCATCGTCTCTGACTAAACCGGAAGGCTCCAAAATGCATGGGTAGCCTGCCAACCGTAGCCCTCTGCTAAATGTTTCTTTCAAGGCTGAGTGGCGCGCGATTCTGCCTGAACTCTGCGGACAGGAAAGTCCATGGTGACCTAGTAAGTCGACCTTGTCACCGCACCTGCACAGGAGTGTGGAAGCTAGCTCTACTCCTAGCATCAACTCGAATAGTATTCGTGTAGACCCGTCATCCAGGAGCGTACCAAACTGAGGGCTCGAAAGGGCGTGCAGCCATGCACTTGCACCGGGCGAGGAAACTGCCTGTAACCTCGCTTTGCTAGCGGCCGTAGTGCTCGGTCCCACAGGCCGCTCCATCGGCCGTCGTTTGCCAATTCTGACCACGAGCGCTGAATAGAATGAGTCTCCGGTCGCCGAATGTAAGGAAAATATAAATATATATATATACATATATATATATATTTGTCCATGTTGTCTGTTATCACAATGAGTCACATAACAAACTGAAAATAAACAACTCAAGGCTCTAGGTCTAAGCTGGGGCTGGTCCACCTGGCCAAAGTTCCTCTCACCGACGCAGCGTTCCTCCTCTGAACGTCCAACGACATGCGTTTAGTAGAGCAGTAAGTACTCCCCCGCTATTTTGTCTCCTGTAGCAACCACGAATCTTTTCCCGACGTCTCTGGGTAATTTTTTGGTAAGCAACCCTGGTCCCCCCAACGTCTCGAAAGCTAGAGGTGAGAACAAGTAGGGATAGTCCAACTTTCTGCACTTGGCTGTTTCCGCTAAAGCAACCGCATGTCCAGGGCGGCTGCGCCAGTACCGACCATTGAAGGGGCTAAAGAGTCGGTAACAGTCGCATCTCACACCAGCATCTGGCCAGTCATTCCGTCAGGCCTTTTTCCGCCATCTCTGACTAAACCGGGGGGCTCCAGCACACATGGGTAGCCTGCCAACCGTAATCCTTTGCAGAACGTCTCGTTCAGGGCCGAGTGGCGTGCGATTCTGCCTGAACTCTGGGCGCAAGAAAGACCGTGGCGGCCTAGGGAGTCGACTTCGTCACCACAACCACAGCGATGGGGAAAAACCAGTTCTGCTCCCACTCTCAAACCGACCAATATTCGGGTAGACTCATCGTCTAAAAGGGTACCCAGTTGAGGACTCGGGAGGGCGTGTAGCCATACGCTTGCACCCGGCGAGGAGACGGCTTGTAACCTTGCTTTGTCAGCGACGGAAGTTGCTCGGCTCCACAGGTCGCTCCATCGATGATCGTGTGGCAAATCTGACCACGCAGACTGAAGAGAAAGGGTCTCCGGGAGAGCCCCACAGAATGCGATGGCTTCACCTTGGGTCTTCTCCAACGTAGATCGGAAATGCGCTACTGCCTGGGGGGTCTAGGATAGCCTCGATGTCACTGATCGCTGAATGCAGGGAGGCAATATGCGCCGCAACTGAAAGGGAAACTGCCTCGGGAAGTCCCAACCCGCCTCTTGCGACCTGTAGTGATGCTTGGGTTAAGGGGTCGCCCCGTAGCCGCAGGTTAAGTAGAGATTCCAACGCGTCGCCTTGCTTTACATTTAATTCTTCCAGGTGAGATGAAAAGGCTATACAGTTGACACCTCTAAACAGGTAGTTCAGACTCGAAGCGGAGAAGCACGAGCGTAGAAGGTACAATCCCCTATGAGCGCAAAGCTGAGGGAGGCGGTTGAGACCGACCTGGAGTTTTTCTCTCCATCGCTCGATCGTCGAAGGTGAGGTTGTCAGACGATAAAGGCACCCCAAGAAGGTCCAGGTCGTTACGCGGCACCCCGGAAGTAAATCCAGGATGACAGGGGTATCATTTGCGCCCATTCCTTTTATATGGACCTCACACTTGGTCGGGTTCAATTCTAGGCCGCTGCATGTAATATATATATGTATATAGTCCATTACGAAAGTCTAAAATGTAGTTGCCAAAGCGTAAAAAAAAATATATTTCTTTTTTACGCTTTGACAACTACATTTTAGACGCTTGTAATGGACTAAGTTGCCTGTGGCACGATATCGTCTAAATGCATCAATCGTCATTGCGTTCTCGTACTGGAATTATATAGGCTTTCTCCAGCAGAGGTGTGTAGCAGCAGGGCAATGACAACCACGTCCAACAAATTCAACCAGCACGGCCCGGGCTCGAACTAGCGATGTTTTGCTAACCGTGGTTGCCATGGCAACGCCCCGTTTCGAACGGTGCGTTAGCCGCCTAAGCCACCGCCGCTACTAATTAGATATATCACCTTCTATGTCAGAAAGACGCTTGCCATGAACCCTGTGACACATGTGTTTGTAAATATTGTTATGGTATATGCGTAAGATATCATGGCAGTGAGTGTAATGCAATCCCCTCTCTAACAAAGCTGGCACTAAACGATTTTTAATATTAATATCATTACGAGACTGTAGTGATATCGATCGTACTATTGTATATTTTACCCAATCTGGTGTGTAAATAAATCATGTGAATATATATATATATATATTATTAACAACTGTTTGCAATAGAATCCATTCTTTCAATCCTTACTTATTTAGTCATAGGCTCCTTATTCGTCCTTCGTAGCAGATGACGGGGTACGAGTAAATACGGCTTGTTCCCGTATTCTCACAGAACACATAAGGAACCTAACGAGATTGTTGAGCTAACAAAATTTACGTAGTGGGAGTTTACATATATATATATATATATATACGAGGTGTGTTCAAAAAGTATCGCGACTTTTGAATTTTCGCGGGTTACGTATATTCGAATTTCGATTTTTTGTGGCGTTATGTTGGTACTCATGTCTCTCACTTATGCCGACAAGCTCGGCCATTTTGAATGTTCACTTAATTGTTGACAGCTGCTTTGCTTGCACGTGTTTTGGATCGTCTTCGATTTTTACCTATTCAAAAAAATGGATCAAAGAACCTGTATCAATTTTTGTGTGAAAAACGAAATTAAGTGCGCGGATGCATTCCGAATGTTGACTGTGGCATACGGAGAAGCTACCTTGGACCGAAGCAACGTTTATCGGTGGTACAAAATGTTCTCAGAAGGCCGAGAAGATGTGAACGACGAAGAGCGTGCCGGACGCCTGAGCACTTCAACAACAGACGAAAAAATTAATGAAGTGGAGAAAATGGTATTGGCCAATCGTCGAATCACCGTTAGAGAAGTTGCTGAGGACCTAAACATATCGATTGGCTCGTGCCATTCGATTTTTATCAATGATTTGGGCATGAGACGGGTCGCCGCGAAATTCGTACCAAAATTGCTCAATTGCGACCAAAAACAGCATCGCATGAACATTGCTAATGAGATGTTGGACTCTGTCCGCGACGACCCAAATTTGCTCCAGAGGGTCATAACTGGTGACGAATCGTGGGTTTATGGTTATGACGTGGAAACCAAAGCTCAATCATCTCAATGGAAGCTGCCGCACGAACCAAGACCGAAAAAAGCGCGCCAAGTTCGGTCGAATGTGAAAGTTTTGCTGACAGTTTTCTTCGATTGCAGGGGCGTGGTGCATCATGAGTTCTTGCCACAGGGTAGAACGGTCAATAAGGAATATTACCTGTTATGCGCAATTTGCGCGAAGCAATCCGCCAGAAACGCCCGGATTTGTGGAAGAACAAAAATTGGCTTTTGCACCACGATAACGCCCCTGCTCACACATCGTTGCTTGTGCGCGAGTTTTTGGCCAAAAACAACACACTAATGATGCCGCAGCCACCGTATTCCCCAGATCTGGCCCCCTGTGACTTTTTCTTGTTCCCTAAACTGAAGAGGCCCATGAAAGGACGACGTTACGCTACGCTTGACGAGATAAAGACGGCATCGAAGGAGGAGCTGAACAAGATTAAAAAAAATGTTTTTTTGAAGTGCTTCGAAGATTGGAAAAACCGTTGGCACAAGTGTATAATATCTCATGGGGATTACTTTGAAGGGGACAAAATAGATATTCATGAATAAATGAATAATTTTTGAAAAAACACAAAAGTCGCGATACTTTTTGAACACACCTCGTATATACATATTTTTTTAAATGTTTTTTACTGGTTTCCTAGGGCAATTGCTAAGTTTCACAAATATTATTTACTGTCATATGTTGCTGTTGACCGAATGCTGTTTCCCAACAAACAAGGGCCTCAACGAATGTACAGGTGTAGCAAATATTAGCAATAAATTAACGATGCCGTTATATAGTTGAAATATAGTTTTTTTTATTTCTGCAGTTGTTTACATTATACATTGGCACGGGGTACAATCATGGTGATTACCAATATATTCCATTGGAAATAAACCTACATCGTATTCTTTTTACAAATAGATTAATCTGACTAAGCTTGTTCCTATCAACTAAAATGCACGTATATCTTCTTACCTATTACTCTACCTACATTATTGCATGTGTGTTGCAAGTGCACGAAATCCCCCCCCCCGTCCCGCATAAAACGTGATGAAAACCATGAACGACAAAGCGTGTAAGAACGTGTCGGTTCGTTCGTCCGGCTTGTTTCCATGTTTCAGCGGTCATCCCACCCGTGCTATAGAAATCAGGATCGATCTCCGTCATTCTCCTAGATATTTGAAGTTGTTTACATATTTCAGGGATATGCTGGTTATGTGCAGCGCATCAGAAGGCGCAAGACGTCCACCGCGTCGGAATTTCATGGCCTCTGTCTTGTCCATGTTAATAAACAGGCTAGCCTCTTCCACATAGCCCGACAGCTTTGCCAGCGCCTGCTGAAAGTGAAACCTACTTCTTCCGAAATTCACAAGATCATCGGCGTAGAGCAGAGTTATAATGTGTTATTGTTTTATTATAAGAAGTGCTCGAATGCAAATGTTATTGCGAAATAAACCATATATATATACTCTTCAGGTAGCTAATCGGGAGATCGAGGTGGCCAAGCGATTGATCTGTCTCGGCTGATCCACCAATTCGCGAATGTCTCGTAGCGGCGCTACATCATGCTGGAACCACGTTCACAGGCAAACGACTTCCGGAACTCTTTTTAACAATAGTGGTAACGTCTTGCTCAAGAATTTGCGATGGATAGCTGCACCTAATCTATTAGGAAGTATTATTAGGAAGTCGGGACCTATGAGGTAGTCGCCCGCCACGCCCGCTCAGAAGCATTTGCCAAGAAGCAATCCTGGCGTCTATGCTCGCGGGTCGTATGCGGGCTCTCGTAGACCCACCAACGAGTGTTTTGTGCATTGAACACACCGTCTTGGCTATACAAAGCCTAGACATGCAGGTTATGTCTTACATTTTCCCTAGACGTCTTTTCTTGAGAGTTCTCGCAGACTGTTTCGCTAGTTTTAGCATTACCAATAGACGTAGAAGCGAAGCCTTCAGCGATGTCTTCTTGGCGACGATGGTGCAATGCTAAACGAGGTCTTTCGGTTTCCTTCAGCGCGCTATCAAAATGACCGGGTTGTAGTGTAACATATTTGGTAATGCCGCAAGTCCCGCATCCCGCAGGTAAACACGCGGGATGATAGAGAGGGATAGAGTTGAGTAGAGGAGAACGGCAGAGACGCCTCTCCCGCGGCTTCGAAGTAATGCCAAAGTAGTACCGAGCCAGGGGGGGGGTGGTGGTGAGAAATCCGAGTTTAGTGGGTATGTGAGTCACAGGCTGCTAGTGGTGCATGTGCATCATGCATTATCGAAACCTCCCAGATCAAACGAAAAAAATATTTGGCAATGCGGCTTACATTTTGTTGAAATGTGAATGAAGTACACGCCATTTGGAAACTTACGGTTCCTAGGTCAGATTTCGTCTTCTGTTTTGCTGTCAATGACACTGAATATTGTTTTCAAAAGCTCCTCCCGGCGTGAGTTTTCAACAATGACTGGGAGTTCCGCCATTTCAGACTGAGTTCGCAAAAGATTACAGAAGGGCAGGGTATAGCGGCACTGCAATGACGCCTTACTTACGTAAGGCCGCGCATTGTCTTGGTGAAATTCTTGTTCACAACGTATTGTGAACGCTTTGGGGAAAAGTTTCTTCAACTCCTTGTAGTTGTTGGCGGCAGAGATCCGTGTTGATCACCTGGATCCTTCTTGGCAGTTTAGAATGAACGATGCTTCTGATAGCCCACTAACAATAGAACATAACATTATTTCAGTTGACGTTTTGCTTGAGCTGACTCTGGGAACTGCCTGCGCCATTGGACCAGAATTTTATAATACTTTATTTGTTGTTGCTTTTAGTATATCTGAGACAATGCGGACTAGAGGGGAAAACGTCAACCCAATTTACGGTTTACCTACTTTCTATTCTGCCTAAAAATTGGTTCTCTTTCTGCAGATAAACACAATTACATGCTAATCAATATTACCATAAGTACGCGCAATAATACATTTCGTAACATAAACCGATATTTGCACGTGCACGTCTGTACCGAATATCGCAACTGCAAGTCGTCGTACAAGATATGTATTGTTGTTAAAATCTGACAGACTGTAAACTATATCTATAGTGACAAATGAGACCTCATTTGGCCTCGGGCTTACCGGGACAATCCGTATATATATATATATATATATATATATATATATATATATATATATATATATATATACGTAAGTCATGGTGAATGAGTCAGTGCAAGATGCACTATGTTAAACATTTGCAATAACATTTTATTGCTGAGAAGCGCATTTCAATAAAGCGTTAGTTAGAGTATTGCCTGCTTCCGCAGTGGTAATTAAACTAGGTAAACTGAAGCACAATATTCCTGTGGTACATCGACATTTTGCTAGAGAAGTACATTGCCCGTTTCACACAAAAACGATGACGTTCGGTATAATTAGTAATACATTAAATTAAAAGAAAAAACATCAATTCAACAACGCGAATAAATTCATTTATTACGACGTCGGTAAGCGTGCTATAATATTTAGCAATAGTCCAGAAATATGCAGGCACTTTGGCCAAAGATGAGCTTGTGTACAACATAGCCAGTAAGATTACAAGAAATAAACTGGGCTTGTACAAATAAAGACGGACCACGCCTATATCAAGCCCAGCACTCCATAATGAAATGTTAGTTTTGAGAAATGTTTGTTCAATAATTGCATGGCTTCGCTGTGTTCATTCCACATTTACAGCATCCAAAGCAGAAAAACAATATTACCGCGGCTTAATGAGATTTTGCGAGGACAGCGTCAGTTATAGTCTGACCTCAGGAACACAACTAATAAAAAAGTTCGGCAACGATGAGGGTTACATTTTTATTGAATTTATGTTACAACCATTTCGATCGGAACAACTTTAATTTTACCTTTATAGGATTAATGACAATGAATACATATCATATGCAGAATGAATATGTGAGTGAGCAAAGCGAGTGCCCGGTATTCTAGTCTTGGGCAGAATAAAACAAAATATCAGTATGTTATAAATATCGCAAATACGCCGGTCCTAGTGGTTTGTTAAAATATTCTGCACCTAGCTTTACATGGTAACTATTGTAATATGTTTGGGTTTGCCCTGCTAGTTTTGTCACTTCAACTCCAGCATTGCTACGTACAATTTGACTGGCAGATTTATTCAGGTCACTTTTTTGTACGTTTCACTTGCCTCTGTTGTCTCTCTCTCTCATCTATCCATTGTTTCTCCGTCATGTGCATCATGGTCGAAATTGAGGCGACGTGGCGTAATACCTCCAAGTAGCACATTGTTTTACACGTTATGCTGGCTGCTATGGTTAATGCTGTCGTTGCAAGTTTTGGCGTTGGTTCTGTTGACGTCCGACGATTTGTGGTTGTTTCTTCCTATTAGTGTATATTATTGGTGCCCCTTTCTAGTGTTTAGATTTTGCTGCAGCTAGACGTTGTGCCTAGTCTTCTGCTTAGTGTTGTCGATACCTCGAACCAAAAACATGATTTGCAAAAAGTGAAGCCTTTGTCTCGGATTTGAAGGCGCAAAGCGTGTGCATAAAGATTTGCTGCAGCCATCGCAAGTTGTTCTTGAGCTTGGTTGAAGAAACTATCCACCGCATATTTGTGTCCAGTCTCGATGGAGCCGTCGCCGGGACACGACCGTGGCCAAGTACCGCTCGATGCGACCCGGATTTCGTTGAGGCATTCGGCAAGCCTCTACATTGTACTCATAGACACGACTTCGCACAATCGGTCTGCACAACCAATCTGGCAGTGTGGACCAGATTTTTCCTTAATGCCTGCGCACGGAGGTTACATTATGACGACGACTGAGCTCCTCGGTATATATGCTTCAGAGAAACTACGACAAGGCAAGTAAAAGATGCAACTTTTGCTTTTTTTCCACAAAGCATACTAGTTCTAGAGCGCACAAACGTGATTAACTTGTTGCCATTGCAATGGCTCACTGGAAACAGCAAGCGATTGCTGCAGGCACAGGAGTAGAGGACAACCTCAGGAGTGTACATTAGTGTGCTCACTGGCGAGTGGCGCCTCTGAGTTTCGTCTGGCAGATCGCTTACAAATATCAAAAACATTAGCGGGCTGAGGTTATTGCCCTGTGATCTGATTACATAGAGTGTGTTCCGTTACTATTAGATACTTCGTTGGAAATAGTCACAGACTCCCTCCTCTAGCAAAGTTCGTGAAAACTTTAGTATTGCATATTGGATGACCGCGATAGAAGTTTGTATTAACGCGCCATAATGATGATGATCTCTGCCTGTTGGCCACAACCCGTTACAGCACTGACGGCCACAACCCGGCACGGCGCTGTCGGCCACAACCCGCCACGGCACTGTTGGCCACAACCCGCCACTGCACGTTCGTGCACTGTCACGTTGCCGGTCGCCGGCCGTATAAAAGGGGATGCGCGCCATTTTGTCACCCTCTTGCTACCTCGAGCGTTCGGCGTAACGCGCACTCTGCAAACCCTTAGTCCGGCGGCGACCGGGACGTCCGACGGCGTGGCAGCGACAACGGCGTGAACGTGGCAGTGATACAGTCCTAGGATGGTGAGTGATCGTGGCTAGCAGGAGCAGGTAGATTTCTATATATATATATATATATATACATATATATATATATATATATATATATATTTAGTTGAGTAGCACAGCAGTATTGTTAAGTGTGTACTGTGTGTGAGTTCTGGCGGCGAAACAGCTTCGCGCTAACCGCCGGGACATAGAGTAGTCAGCTAGCTAGGCAACAATAATAATAATAATACTAAGAGAGACGGCGCTGCCGTATCGCTCTCTTGCGTATAGTGAAATATAATAAATAAGATCAGCGTCAGTGAACCCGCGCATTTTCGTCTGTCTTCATTCTACGGTTCCGTTGGCAACATTTAGTATTCACTTTGGATCAGTTTCTTCAATAACATTGCTAAGCATTTCTATAGAGAATCGCTACTGATGCCGCCGTCAATTAATCTAAATTGGCGGGGCTCGTCTATTGGCTTCACTCTTTGATGAGTGGCGATTAAGCGACAAAGAGATAAGATGAATTAAATTCCTCCGGACCGGCTTACCCCATCAAAACCTGTTTTTTAAAAGCTTTGCAGGCATTACCAAATGGCATATTTGTGCCTGTATTTCAGAACGCATAACCGGACCTCCGGAGCACCCTTTTCATATGCGATGAGAACCGACTCGCTCAGACAAAAGGTGCTGCTTCGCTGCACCTACCTGAAGTATGAAACACTAGATCCCGGCCAATCTGAGAGCGCTCTTAAGACCAAATCGCCTCGATTCGTATCCCAACATCGTCGCAGAGGATACACCGCCGAGACCTTTAGCTCTGCAACGATGGGCGACCGAAATTTACACCAGCTTGCAAAACCTCGCACAAAAACTTGTCCAAAGCGTCTCGAGCACCTGGTGACCGTGAATGACATCGAGGACCAGGAGTTAGATAAATCAAACGCTTGTACGCTACTTTTTTCATATGCTTTATGATTATCCTTATAATATGTGCTATAATGTATGCATACTATTTGTTCTGTATTGTCAAATGAATATACTAAGAATAAAGATTGCTTTGAAATTATTTTATTAAACACGACTTGTTTATAATTGTATTGGTCATACGATTCTTGGGTTTTCATAGAACGAAACCAATTTTGCGCTCAACTTCAACCACAAACTCGCATCATTCATGAATTTTCTCACATAACTCGCTATGCCATACTTGTTAAATCTATTACCTAATTTTTCTATACTGCATAGCAAGAGTATTAGCCGAATGAAAGTTTTCTGCGCTGCTGGAGAAAAGGTGCAAATCTACTAGTGCATGAGTACCTCATGGTCTTACACCGCAGCATTACAACATAATATGTTTCATTTTCACGAGTTTCGTTTCATCGTTCGTTCTGGGAAAAGGGCTTCACTCAGTTCACTGAACGTCGTGCTAAACAGCGCAATTCTATATTTAAAATGATGGCTTGCTCGTAGATATGCAGTATGACTTTTGCATTGCGCTCGGCTGAAGTAGCACTAATCAGCTGAGCTTGTTGTGGCACCGCTAGTGCTAATGTTTTTAAAAGTGTTCTTCAACGTGGCCAAAGCTTTTGATCCTCTTCGACATGTTTTCTTTTTGGGCCTTCTTCGTCACCTAGGTGTAGATGATGGCAGAACAGTTTCTTGTGTTGATTCGTACATGAGGGACATGAACCTCTGAGAACGGAAAAGGCAATAGAAGTGCGGGGCGCTGCACGAGATGAAAGATCCTCATTAACAACAGACTGTGTGGCAAAAGCAAAAGACTATAGGGGTACTCTAAGGTTGTGCGCTTGCACATCCAGCATTATCAAGCACCTCGCACGTGAATCTTATCAATCCGACCTCGGCCTCCGACGGACCATCCTATGGTGTTTTATTTCGTTTCCAACTAAAACAACGCAAGTATATATAGAGACTGAAAATGGGACCAACATTGACTTACTCATCACATACGAGCCTTCTGAAATGCCTTATCTCAAAAAACTTCAAATGTATAACTAGAATAAAAGAAACTATTGGAGATTCTAAGCATATTTGAAAGTTTGACTTGTTTGCAGATATGC
The DNA here is from genome assembly GCA_003439945.1 of Dermanyssus gallinae. Lineage (NCBI taxonomy): Eukaryota > Metazoa > Arthropoda > Arachnida > Mesostigmata > Dermanyssidae > Dermanyssus > Dermanyssus gallinae. Next base: position 25,113 of record QVRM01000465.1, read on the forward strand.
AGTATGGCTGTTGCATTGCGCTCGGCAGAATTAGCGCCCAGCACTAACTACTTGCTCCGCATTATCACATTAATATACTAAAAATAAACATTGCTTTGATATTACTTTATTAAGGCAAATACGACTTGTTTATGGTTGTATTGGTCATACAATTTCTAAGTTTTCATAATACGAAACCAGTTGTCCGCTCAATTTCAACCTTAAACTTATTAGCATAGATTTTCTCACGAAGCTCTCTCTACACAACTGTTTACCTGTACTGTATTGGTGTCAGCGTGGTAGACGCTCTGGGCCAGCGTGGCCCTCGTAATCACTGGCTGGACAAAGATGAGTTGGCGTACAAGGCAGACGATTTCATAGAGCTGGTGCCAACCAGGATAGCAAAATTCAAATGTGTCCAATATTGGATTGCAAATAATCATTTTACGGAAATGCTGTAAACATATTGCAAAGGGAATCTTGCAATGTACCACTGTTGAGTTTTTGCTTTTAATTATTTGAAAAGATCTTTGCAGTGAGTGACCTGGCGAGCACACCAATAAGCGCAGACAGTATTTTTAGAAACTCAGATCGTATACGAAGGTCAATTATCTCAACCACCTGCATTTTTCCTGTCGTTGATCCTGAAAGGTGCCATCGAACTGAACCTAATCTTTTTTGAAGGTTGTAGCAATCTACTCCACACGAATTGCGTACATTCTCTATGTATAAGGTCTTATTAAACGTCAATATTTATTCTATGATATAAAGCCTGGAAGGTATGATGATCTATGCAGCGGGAGCTAATATATATATATGAGATATATTTCTTAATTATTGTTACTGGTTCTCATTTATTTACTGCCATACTATACTGGTGACCGCTGATTGAACGCCGTATTCCGCTAAACAGGGCATGTAGGAAACAAAGTGAATATATGTTTTAGCTACATGATTGAATTCACAATGCAGTTACATTAGTTAAATATAATTTTTTTTATTTTCTCGTTTTTGTTTCATTATACATTAATACAAAGTATAACCATGATGCTTACCAAGCTATTCTTTTAGAAGAAAACCTACTTTATATTCTATTTACAAATATAACCTACTTATTACTCTATCTACATAATTTTCCTACACACTTTACCTCGTGAATACACAGTAAATGCTTAATAGACACCGCAACTAAGCATTTTGTGTAGAGAAGAATCTGTTCCTCGCCGAAGGACACGACGCATGTTCGAACTCTCCGTAGTCGATTCCGTTTACTGCCACCAGGAGATGAAGACTCTCCGGGTTTTCTTCCAGGGGATTGTCCGCCAGCTGGTAAAGATTTCCTTCGCTAGGCCCAGCGTCATCAAAAAACATCGCAGCAAAGTCGTCTTCTTGAGGAAGATACTGCTGCAATTCGAAACGAGGCCTCGGGCTGTCTTCAGCCAGCTATCATCCCAAGAGGGATGTAGTGAGCCATACTTCAGGCGGGTGCAGCGAAGTAGTGCCTTCCGTCTTAGCGAGTCGGCCTTCATTGTGTGCGAGGAGATGCTTGAAAGGCTGTCTTAATCGTTCAGAGATGCAAGGATGAATATGCCACTCGGTAATGCCTGCAGAGCTTTTATAAGACAGTTTCTGGTGAGGCGGGCCAACGGGCAATCAAACCCCTCGCCGCTTCATCTCTTCACCGCTACTCGTCACAGGATGAAGCCAATTGACCTATGAAACCCCGCCGCGCTTGATTGATTTGCGATGTCACCAGTGGTGATCACCTATCGGAATAGTCAGCAATGTCATGGAAAAACCAGGATTATGTAGGAATGAATATCAACATTCACCTGGAGCTTCCTTCAGATCAAGGCCACAGCAATTATGCTTCATTTTACTGCAGTGCACTAGGTAATTTTGTGAGATGATGCCCCTGCATCATTTTGTGATATAACTAAACTCAAATACATTGTCATTAGCTTACGCGTTGATATTTTCGCAATCCCTGTGTTGTTGCTATTAGAACGTTTATGATAATACGGACTAGACGACCGAAGAATAAAAACAAACTTACTTAATAGGCGCAGGTCCCGTTTAAAAAAACTGTAACAAACCACAAAAGAAATTGCTCTGCTGTTCGGTAAAATAGCTTAAGAAGAAGGCGTCTGAATAGAAGCAAACTACTGTGCAAAATGTTGTGTTTAGTAACGTGCAATGCTGTTTGAAAGTACGTTTTCCTTTGTAGGTTACTGCAATTGCACGTTCGCACAATAATACGTATACTACGTACTTTGTTGTATACGTGCAGGACTCGTGCACGTATACAGCAAACGTGGTAACTGCAAGCCTTTATGCAAACTATGTATTGTTCTTAAAATAAAGAGCTAAAGATTGTAGAATGTAAAGGAAGAGTGCCATTGATAGAAAATGATTTCCGTGTATGCGCATAACGTGTAGTGGTTGCTTTAACGGCCATGCATAGAATCGAGTCTTGCTCGGATAGAAATATTTCCCCTTCTTTGAGCTACTTAAATAAGAACGTGCAACACACGTATTAAATTAAGCATCTTTACCGCGAATTAAGCAGCCACTTCTAGAACAATCATTACAGGTGGCTACGAAACTGAGGGAACAATTACATGGTCAATTCTTCTGGCTCCGAGATTGAACACAGAGGTGAAAATAAGAGATATAAGTTCTTTTTTTGCTATTGAGTTGCCAAAAAAATAAAACACGAAATAATTCACACACATAAAGAGAATAAAAAAGAGAAGCGAGGACTGGACCCGGGGAGCATTGCGGTTTCCTACGGGGATGGTCTACAACGGATGCCGTCTCGTTTGTACTGTAACATGTAACATATAGCCTGGCCGAGGGGATATATATATATATATATATATATATATATGGTTATTTACAAAAATTCTGTGTTCAATATACACAATGCACAATATAATAGGCATGTAGGACAATTTAACATATAACGAATTTCGTAATACATACAATGGTGCAGTTTATACTATTATATCACGAGTCCATAGTTCTCAACATTCTCGTCATGCGCCACGAAAACATGTTGCTGATTCGGTCAGATCATGCAACTATTGTCGACGATACAGCTTGAGTGCTGCACATATTGTTGTTACGAATATTAAGAAAAGATAGAAAGTCTAGGAGACTGAGAGATTCGTGTGTACATTTTAAAATCTTAATGCAACGCGTTGATTTGGACTGGCCTTTTTCAAATACATCAATATGTTTCTTCAAATATGACCGCTAGACATCACTGCTGTAAATTAATTTAGGAACTGCAAGACTACCATAAAGACGGACATAGAACATTGGGCATTTGATAATAAGCCAGCGACATATTGTATTACATGTAAGATCAGCAGATTGAATAAACTGATGTGAACGTTAAAATTTAGCTCCGGAGTTACCAAAATCGTGACTACTGTTTACTCCGGGTATCATTTTTCCATCAAGTTGGTAAGCATGGTTCTTTTTCAGACATACAACGACGCATTTAGACGCCAAAATTATTACATCATTTTCGGCGCAATAATCGAAGATGAAGTCAATTGTGCTCTGTATTCACTCCCTCTCGTGTGAGAGGGAGTGAATACAGAGAACAATTGAGCAGGAAACTGTTGTTGACCTGCATACAAAACCTCCGATTTGTTGGATAACTTGATATCCATGAAACAATGCATTTGTCTGTATTGAAGTCAATTAGTTTCTATTAAAGCTTTAAATTGTTTACTCTGTCAAATGCTTTAGAAAAGTAAATACAAGCAGATGCTTGCTTTTTGTGAATATTAATGGCCCAATCTTGGACTATTTTAACTACTTGCTGTGGATTTGCCCTTAGCAAAGCCATGTTGCTGCTCGTCAAGCACTCCCTCAGACTGCATGAAGTTAAATATATAATCCACAAGTAATTTTTCAAATAATATGCACGCCTTTGATGATTGTACCACAGCTCACAACACTATCTACGTAGAACCTAGCATAAATTAATGAGAGTGGCTCAGTTATAACATGCGCAATTTTTTTCTAAAGTAATGGAGGGATAAGATCTCGGGCGAAGCTACATTTAGATGGGAGCAAACTTAATGATATTAGGAAAAATTATATCTTTCCTTTAAGATATTATTCTCCGACAGAAATAAATACGGACACCTTAATCAGGTTGACCGGGAAAAAGTAAGTGCACGCGTTGGACCCGTTTGGGCTACGTAAACAGAGGAAAAACCATTTTCAAAGCACCTGCTTTGGAAATATCATCAGTGATATTTGCATTACATGTTTTTAGTGCATTTATATCATTTTTGATATGAAGCGCTTATACCTAAAAAACGACTCAGAATTCGTAAAATTGAGATTGGATTTCTCCAATTGCCGAGTCTTCTGTTTGCTTTGCACAGTTTAGTCGCAAACCGCGAACTTGCGTAGTTTTTAATAAGTGATTTTAGAGTAGGGACTCGTAGTGCTCACGAAGGCCAGAACTCCTTGTTAAGGTTCCGGCCGCCACCGGTGTGCACCACCGAAGACTACTTCAATGGATTTTTGGCAATTCCATCAGTTTAAGCGCTTTTTATAACTGAAATTAGTGTTTAAAAAATACCTGTGAAAGCGTATACATCACGTTGTTGCAGTTCGTAGGCATCTGCAGGTACTAGCTCGGGAATCATATCTTAAACTTTGCAGCAGTTAAATTCTCATTTGTTTTAAACTTGTAGCCTTTTATTAGCCAGGTTTTATTTGTATTCTTGTAGGCGGCAATAGTTCTCAACGCTATCAGCACAGCGTAGTGCTCTAGCTATTGCATGTATCTACTGGGGTGAATTGTTTAGGGAGAACCTAAGTGCAATATATTTTTATGCATTCATTGCAAGAAGACAATTAATAAGAGAGTGTCTCTCTAACATTGTGGGCGACTAGCAAAACAGAGCAGTTGTAATCAGAACAATTGTGAACATGTTGGGAAAATTCTGTGTTCTTTTGAAAATGCTCTTGACGATCTAACGCCATTTTAAATACCGAAGACAATTATGCCGAAAAATTAAGGCCATATTTATTAAATTGAACGGCCTTACAGCCGGCTGTAAGCCGAACACAGCTGGCCTCCTCCCCTCCGCCCAACCGAGATGTCACCCACTGTGAGCAGTCAAGCCGCTCTCATCTCTCTTCCCTTTCCTCGGTACAAGTGGCATTGTAAGAGGATGCCGTGACAAGAAAGCCCTTTCTGCCTTTCTGGCTGAGGAAAGCGCTGAGGGGGTGGAGAGACTGTGAAAGCTAGCGAGGAGAGAAAATGCAGAGCAGCAGACGACAACAGGAGAGTGGAAGATGGTAACAGCCAAAAGTCAACGCGAGACGAAAAAGAGGCAGAGGAATCCGCGAGGAGCAGCAGAAATATAAACGCCAACAGTGCATCAAAACAACAACAATAGAAAACGAAACAAAATCAAAAAGGAACGAGACGAATGAGAAAAAATATAGAATTCAAACGGCGCGCACCAGCTACAGCGAGTGGAGTATTAACGACGCTCGAACTAACAAAGGAAAACCTCATCCGCCTGCAGACATTTAGCTCGAAAAAATCCAAGAAGTCGTCTACCCTTGATGATCGTAAACAAAATTGACTACAGAAAGTACGAAAAAACTTGCGTCATCTCGTTTGGCGACGAGCAAGCTTTTCTCTGCCCGAGTACCAAATGCGAGACGACGTGAGACTTTTTAAATAGCTGATCTGAAGTAAAAACTTTAGTACCTATTTTACAGTACGTCCAAATAATCTTCGGGGTAAAAAACTGCAGAAATACAAATGTTTTTTTTTCAACTATATAACTACACCGTGAATTTATTGTTAACAATTGCCACACTTGTACATTATTCGAGACCCTTGTTTGTTGGAAAACGGCATTCGGTCAACAGCAAAATATGACAGTAAATAAAATTTGTGGAACATAGCAATTTCCCTAGGAAGTCAGTAACAACAACAAAATCCATCTCTCTCTCTCTCTATATATATATATATATATATATATATTAGTTCCTGTGTGTGTTCTGTGATAATACGGGAGCAAGCCGTATTCAATTGTATCCCGCCATCTGCTATGAAGGCCGAAAAAGGAACCTATGACTTATTAAGAAAGGAGTGCCAGAATGGATTCTATTGCAAACACTTGTTAATATTATATACGTCTAATGATATAATGACGATATCCACGTCAAGTCATTCGGCACACAATTGTGCCATTCATTAGCAACCTTTTCTCCTTTTATTAAATGCAAAATCTGGGTCTCAGTAGAGCCAATCGCGAAATGCATGTTTCTCGCCTCTCCACTTCATACACCGCTGCAATGGAAGTGAACCATATGATTACTCGAATAATATTTTTGTAGACAAAACTGACGAGATTGTGAAGCGCGCACTCAATCTCGAATTATATTTCTGAAATTGAACAATCATTGCATGCAGTACTGTTTATCACATCATTTAATCTCAAATGCAAAATTACTAGATTGGACGATTATCACGGCGTAGTTTACCTAAAGCATGTTCAATTGTAGTGCGCATAGTCGCCTCTCCATGACTATTAATATCGCAACGTTTGCTATTCGCAATAAATAGCGTTTATCACAAATGTTTTAACGCGCTTTACATTCGAGCTGCCAACTGGTAACGTCTCGCTCAAGAATATGCGATACGCAGTTGCACCTAATCCATCAAGAAGTATGTGGGAACCTATGAGGTAGTCGTCCACCACGGCCGCTCAGACATTTGCCAAGAAACAATCCTGCCGCCTATGCTCGCGGGTCGTATGCGGGCTCTCGTAGACCCACCAATGAGTGTTATGTGCATTAAACACACCGTCTTGGCTAAACAAAACCTAGACATACAGGTTATGTCTTACATTCTCCCGAGACGTCTTTTCTTGAGAGTTCTCGCAGACTTTTTTGCTAGTTTTAGTATTACCAATAGACGTATAAGCAAAGCCTTCAGCAATGTCTTCTTGGCGACGATGCTACAATGCAAAGCGAGGTCTTTTGGCTTTCTTCATCACGCTATCAAACTGGCCGGGTTGTAGTCTAACATACTTAGCAATGCGGCTCACATCTTGTAGACTCCTGTATACTAAATAAATTACCCAAGTGTATAGATCTGGTCCCCACATAGATTATCTGTACTATATTAATTATTTATTTAATTCATGCATTAATAAACTTAAAGTTCCTAGGTCAGATTCTGCCTTCTGTTTTGCTGTAAATGACACTGAATATTGTTATCCAAAGCTTCCCTAGGCGTGAGTTTTCAACAATGTCTGGGACTTCCGCCATTTCGGACTGAGTTAGCGAAGCGATTACAGAAGAGCAGAGCATAGCGGCACTGCAATGACGCCTTACTTACGTGGGGTCGCGCGTTGTCTTGATGAAAGATGACACCATGTTCCTGTCACCATGACACCTGTTCACAACGTATTGTAAACGCTTCCGGGTAAATGTTTTTTAACTCCTTGTACTTGTTGGCAGTAGAGATCCATGTTGCTCACATGGTTTCTTCTTGGCAGTTTAAAGTGAACAATGCTCTTGATATCCCACTAACAATACAACATATTTCAGTTGACGTTTCGGATGAGTTGACTCTGGGAACTGCCTGCGCCATCGGACCAGATTTTTGTAGTACTTCATTTGTTGTTGCCTTTAGAATATCTGAGATAGTGCGGACTAGAGGGGAAAACGTCAAAACCAATTGACGATTTGCCTATTTTCCATTCTGTTTAAAAATTGGTTCTCTTTCTGCAGATAAACACAATTACATGCTAATCAATATCATCAACGTTATTTACACGTGTACGGCATATGCACGTCTATACCGCATATCGCAACTGCAAGTCGTCGTACAATATATGTATTGTTGTTAAAAAATGACAGACTGTAAACTATATCTATAGTGACAAATGAGACTTCATTTGGTCTCGGACGTACCGGAACGACCCATATATATTTTTATATATGTATATAGGTCGTCCAGGTACATCAGGGTCCAAATAAGGTGCCATTTGTCACTATATGTAAGTCATGGTGAGTGCTAGAGACGTACATTGTCAATTTCACACAAAAACGATGACATGCTTTCTTTTTGGGCTTTCTTCGTTAGCTAGGTGTAAATGATGGCAGAACAGTTTCTTGTGTTGATTCGTTCATGAGGGACAGAAACCTCTAAGTAAGGATTAATCAAAACCTACGGAAAGGCAACAGAAGTGCGGGGCCGCTGCGCGAGATGAAAGATCCTCATTAACAACAGACTGTGTGGCAAAAGCAAGAGACTATTGGGGTACTCTAAGGCTGTGCGCTTGCACATCCAGCATTATCAAGCACCTCGCACGTCAATCTTATCAATCCGATCTCGGCCTCCGAAGGACCATCCTATGGTGTTTTATTTTGGTTCCAACTAAAACAACGCAAGTATATATAGAGAGTGAAAATGGGACCAAAATTGACTTACTGATCACTTACGAGCCTTCTGAAATGCCTTATCTCAAAAAACTTCAAATGAATAACTAGAATAAAAAACTATTGAAGATTCTAAGCATATTTGAAAGTTTGACTTGCTCGCAGATATGCAGTATGGCTCTTGCATCGCGCTCGGCAGAATTAGCGCTCAGCGACTAACTACTTGCTCCACATTATCACATAAATATACTAAAAATAGACATTGCTTTGATATTATTTCTTTATTAAGGCAAATACGACTTGTTTATGGTTGTATTGGTTATACGATTTCTAAGTTTTTATAATACAAAACCAGTTTTCCGCTCAATTTCAACCTTAAACTTATTAGCATCGATTTTCTCACGAAGCTCTCTCTACACAACTGTTTACCTGTACGACCTCTATGCAGTTACTGCATGCCCTACTTGTCAAATCAACTGCGCATTTGTTCGGTACTGCGGAGCAAAAATATTAGCCTAAATGAACTTTTTCCGTGCCACTGGAGGAGAGGTACGAATCTACTAGTGCATGAGTACCTTATGGTCTTACACCGTAGGATTAATCACAGCACTATAACACATTACGTTTCATTTTCCCGAGTTCCTCTTCATTGTGTGTTCTGAGAAGAGGGCTTCACTCAGTCTGAACGTCGCGCTAAACAGCACAACTCTAGGCATATTTAAAATGATGGCTTGCTCGTAGATATGCAGTATGGCTTTTGCATTGCGCTCGGCTGAAGTTGCACTAATCAGCTGAGCTTGTTGTGGCGCCGCTAGTGCCGATGTTTTTGTAAAAGTGTTTTTCAACGTGGCCAACGTATTTGATCCTCTTCGGCATGATATATTTTTGGGTGTTCTTCGTCACCTAGGTGTAGATGGTAGAACAGTTTCTGTGTTAATTCGTACATGAGAGACAGAGACCTCGAAGTAATGATTGATCAAAGCTCTCGGATAATGCAATAGAAATGCGATGGCAATTAACGAATCCGGCGGGAGGGGAGGCGCCGCACAAGATGAACGATCCTCAATAACAACATACTGTGTGGTAAAAGCAAGAGACTACTGGGGTACTCCGAGGCTGTGCGCTTGCACATCCAGCATTATTGGGCACCTCGCATGGCGATCTCGTCAATACGACCTCGGCCTACGATAGGCCATCCTATGGTGCTCTATTTCGTTTCTATATGAATTATTTTTCACAGGTATGCCTCATAATTTTTATTATAAATTGAGAACAGGTTTTACTACATAAAATCAAATGTATAATGTATTGTCCTTATAGTAATTTTTCATATGACTATTGTAAGTAATATCTGTCGTTTTTAAAAGATTAGATATAAAAACCACTAAAACTGCGCAAGTATATATAGACAAAAATAGGGCTAACATTAACATACTGATCACTTCCGAGCATTCTCAAAACGCTGTCTCAAAAAACTTTAAATGTATCACTTAAAAAAAGCACCAGCATATCTAAATAAAACCATTGAGCCTCCTGCGCTGGGTATCGGCTATCGCCGTGCTCCACTTGTGCAATAAAAGGACATTGACAGAGGACCTGGTGGAAAGTAGATATAAGTTTGACTGCGAGGCGCTTAACACCTATAAAAGCTTTCTTAGGTGCGTTTAAATGATAACATGTGCAATGACCATGATTTCATTTTTTTTCTGTAAGACTAATGCCCGTATACGGTTTTGCACTGATACGTCTAAGCATAATCGACAAAGGAAGAATATCTGGTGTGCAAATACACGTATTTCATATATTTGTAACTAAATACACCTAAAATAGCTAGGATTGTGACATATAATTAATATTTTCAGAAGGCCTTTTTTTCTGATAACCCCATTAAAAATGTCTGTTTACTCATTTCAAACATCCAGTGTCTGCTGATATGTTAATTTTGTAACTGTGCAACATTTGCTCCTCATAACCATATCACAATCTGCAATGTGCTAACAACAACATCTAGTTTCATTCTACCAGCCGATTTTTAATCTTACTTCATCTAGCCCGTTTAGTGCATGTTCAGAAGCCCAGACATGTTCCTGCACACGGGGCCACGTGCATCGGCACTTAGGCCACATCTTCCTGTTCACAGTCATGTCTGTCGCTGACCATCCATCCCTGTGCGGACGCAGCAGCGCCATCGTCACGGTAGCGGCGAATCTCAACCGTCAGCGGCTTTTATCCGGTGGTTGGCAAATGTTTATGGGACAGGTGTTTAATAGTTTTATGAAGAGGTGAGTCGCTGCGAACAAGTGCATTCAAAAAGACACTGGCTAAACCATCAACAACAACAGTCGGAACTACAGCAAATAACGTCGACATCTGCGATATAGGATGCGAATCTGACTGTTCGATGCTGAATCGTTTCTTCCGATGAGAAAAGTACTCCGCAAGGACTCATGGCGATCATCAATGCGACCTCGGCCTACGAAGGGCCATTGTATCTGAGTTATCTTTCACATGTATGCTTCATATTTTTTGTACATATTTATATTATAAGTAATTTAAGTATTATTTTATTATTCATTTGCATATCGTAGGTAATATCTGTCGTTTTTAAAATACTAGCTCTAATAACGACTAAAACAGCGCAAGTATTTAACAAGCCACCTAAATATCTTTTTATTAGATCGCACATTCCACAATGTGTTACAAAAAGTTTCCCCAATAAGAGTAGAATTTGTGATTAGTGTAATGTTACGCCTGAAAAAATAAGCTTATACAAATCAGACAAGTTTTAATTTAGTTAATAGAGTTCATAAATAGTGTAGTCTATGGCCAATTGTTTGGCCACTCTATCCGCTGGATTTGTTGCAGTTATTGTAGGTCACATAAAGTATTTGCACAAGCCTTCTTCAGGTCATCTAATTAGTTAAAGAAATCGAGTACGAACACTGCTCAACTTTCATTCTCATGCCAGGACAAAGAGTTTGAGGCACACTGCAGAAAAATATCACAATATGTTGATATTGACTTGATCTAGCACTGTAAGGAATTGCAATATTTGCTAAATTTATTTTGCTACACGATGCCCCAGCCTAGGCGATTATTATTAACCCAGAAACTGCATGGTGCGCTGTGCTGTTCTATGTTGCTTTTCTGAATTCACCTTGAGTGTATGACGAGAAGGATTAAAACCCTGGACTTTCAGGACTGGTTTCTCAAGATTTATGCTTCAGAGATAGTACGACAAGGCAAGTAAAAGTTGCAACTTTTTTCCACAAAGCATACTAGTTCTCGAGCGCACAACAAACATGATTAACTTGTTGCCATTGCAACGGCTGACTGGAAACAGCAAGCGATTGCTGCAGGTCAAACCGACCCCAGAAGTAGAGGACAACGTCATCAGCATACATAAGTGTACTTACTGACGAGTGGCGTTTCCTGCAGAACGCTTACAAATATTGAGAACAATACCGGGCCGAGGTCTGATTACAAATATTGTAAGCAATACCGGGCTGAAGTCCGATTAAATGTGTATTCAGTTATTATCAATTACCTCGTCGTCGACGATTGCAGACCTCTCCTGTAGCATAGCTCGTAATTACTTTAGTATTACCGTTGGATCCGTTTTGTCAATAACATTGGTACTTTTTCGCTATTTCGATAGCCACTGATGCCGCCATCAATAAATCCAATTTGGCGGGGCTCGTCTATTAGCTAGATTCTTGGATGGGCGACAAAGAGATAAAATAGATTAGATTTCTTCTGGCCGACTCGCCCAGGCTTTGGCCTGCTTTATAAAAGCTTTGCAAGCATTAAAAACATCATTTCGGGGTTGACTCTCAGCCAAGATTTAACGTCATAGACGGACCCCCATAAATACAAATGTGCCATGGCGGGGCTCGAACCCGCGCACCTATGTGTCTCCTCCGGTCGCGAAGCGCAGACGCATGCCACCACGCCACCGGGCTCGACTTTGCAAGCATTACCGAATGGCAAGTTCATGCTTGTATTTCAGAACACATAACCGGACTTTTGGAACATTCTCCTCATACGCGACGAAAGCCGATTTGCTGAGACGAAAGGTGCTACTTCGTTGCACCTACCTCAAATATGAAGCACTATATCCCGGCGGGTCTGATAGCGCTCTTAAGGCCAAAAGATCTCGGTTCGTATTCCATCATCGTCGCAGAGAAAACATCGCCGAGGCCTTCGGTTCTGCAACTATTGGCGACGACAACCTACACTAACCTGCGGAACCCCGCACACAAATTGTCCAGAGAGTCTTGAACACCAGGTGACCGTAAATGACATAGACGACCGAAAGTTAGAAAAATAAAACCCACCTACGGTACTGAATTTTTTAAATATGTGTTATGATAATTCTTATAATAAATGTTATAATTCACTCATACGGTTCTCTCTGTTTTAGCTCACACTTTACTAAAAAAATTGCTTTAAAATAAACGGTGTCAGGCAAACGACTTGCCTATAATTGTAGTGGTTAAACGATGTTTGGGTTTTCAGCATACGAAAATAATTTTCTGCTCAACTTCCACTTCAAACTTATTAGCATTCGCATGATTCATATTTTTCTCACAGAACTCGCTCTATTCAACTGTTTACAGGTACAACCTGTATTTGGTTATTGCACGCTATACATAGTTTTTAATTGTCAGACCCACTTTTTCTATATTTCAGAGCACGACGTTAACCAAAATGAATGCTTTTCAGCGTTGGAGGATAGATGCAAATCTACTAGTACCTTATGGTCAAGGGACTATTGGCGTACTCCAAGGCTGTGCCCTTGTCCACCCGGCTTGTTGTTTTGATTCCCGCTGGTAGCATCAATCACACTAAAATAAAGTAATACTTACAAAATTATTATTAAATCTGTACGGATTCTAAAAAATGTCTAAATCGATGCTGAATCGTTGCTTTCGATGAAAAAAGTACTCCGCCAGGACTCATGGCGATCATCAATGCGACCTCGGCCTACGAAGGGCCATTGTATCTGAGTTATTTTTCACATGTATGCTTCATAATTTGTTTATATATTTTAAGTATTACTTTATTATTTATTTGCATATCGTAGGTAATATCTGTCGTTTTTAAAACTTTTTTACTAGCTCTAAAAACAACTAAAATAGCGCAAGTATTTAACAAGCCACCTAAATATCTTTTTATTAGATCGCACATTCCACAATGTGTTACAAAAAGTTTTCTCAATAAGAGTAGAATTTGTGACTAGTGTAATGTAACGCCTGAAAAATAAGCTTATAAAAATCAGACAAGTTTTAATTTAGTTAATAGAGTTCATAAATAGTGTAGTCTATGGCCAATTGTTTGGCCACTCTATCCGCTGGATTTGTTGCACGGAAATTATGGGCATTCTCTAAACGTATATACTATGTCAAGCATTTGCCCACTCACTAATTTAAAGGCAGGCCTTATTGTCTCTGCTTTATCAAAGGGCATATAGCGTTTGTTTTGATTAGTAAATACCTAGACGAGTTTTACTTTTTTGAAGGCTTTTGTAGCACAAAGTCTCCCTCACTAAATACAACATTATAAAAGTGCACATAAGATAGAAAAATAGTTTTTCCTACAACGGGGATATCCTCTGGATCGTGGACATAGCAGTGGTCGATTCTGCGATTGATTCCTATATTTCGCCTGAGGGATATGCAGCTGCTGCTGAGGGATATCGTTAAGGATATGCAGCTTTATGTTTGAGATTAATTAGCATAAAGCAGTATTGTGTAAGTCAGTTGGTTTTGGTGGCTTCAGACAGATGTTGCCTGACTTGTATAACATACAGCTAGTACTTTCAGGCCGTTGTGAACAATCTGGCTTAGGTAGTTCCTTAGAATAAATGTGGTCCTAAGGGAGCCTAGCATCGTACAAAATTAATCCAAAATCCGCTTACTTAATTAATTCTCGTGTCTTTAGAGTACCCTTTTGAAAACCTTCCATTCTACTGTATAGGGGCCTAATTTTCAGTTTCAGCAATCAAAGTACGACGCTGTATCTTTTCGAAAAAGCAAGGAGTTTATAATCACTAGAAATTCGTCCAGCGTGAAGAGTTTTATCAATAGCGAATATTCGCTGAAATTTCAAAATTATATATATATATATATATATATATATATATATATATATATATATATATATATATATATATATATATATGCTTTTCCTACTAAAAGGCAGGATGTGGCTCATAAGAAAATAAAGAAGTTAAAGAGGGTCGAGCTACTGTTTAGTGTTTTGGTCCTGCAAACAGATTAGCATGTGTTCTAAATGCTGATTGAAGAGTGTATTATAAGGCATAGATACAATACGACGCACACCCGAACATAGTGCCAAAGCTCGGATCACCTTCATAATTTGATAAGTTGGCGCACAAGGCAGACGATTCCAAAAAGCTGGTGCCAACCAGGATAGGAAAACTGAAATTATTCCCATATTGGCTAGCAAATAATCATATCGAAATGTTGTAAACATGCTGCTAACGGAATCTTACGATGTCTCACTGTTGAGTTTTTACTTCTAATGTTTTGAAAAAAATTTTGCGAAAATACAGTGAGTGACCCGGCGAGCACGGACAGTATCTTTAGGAACTCAGATCGGATACGACGGTACAGTTGTTTCGATCATTGCATTTGTCCTGTTGTAGATCCTGAACGGTGACATCGAACTGAATCTAATATTTTTTGTGAAGGTTGTAGCAATCTACTCTACAAGAATTGCGTACATTCTCTATGTAGGTCTTTAACATTTATTCTATGATATGAAACCTGGAAGGTATGATGACCTATGTAGCGGGAGCTATTCTATATATTTAAGATATATTTCTTAATTATTGTTACTCGTTCTCGTTTATTTACTGCCATATTTTACTGGTGACCGCTGATTGAACGCCGTATTCCGAACAACAGGGTATGTAGGAAACAAAATAAATACATTTTTTAAGCTACATGATTGAATTCACAATGCAGTTTCATTAGTTAAATATAACTGTTTTTATTTTCCCGTTTTCTTTCATTATACATTATTACAAAGAACAACCATAATGATTACCAAGCTGTTCTATTAGATGAAAACCTTCTTTATATTCTATTTACAAATAGGACCTACTTATTACTCTATCTACATCATGTTCCTACACACTTTACCTAGTGAATACAAAGTAAATGTTTAATCAAGATGTCCATGCTAGACGCCGCAACTGAGCGTTTTGTGCAGAGAAGAATCTGTTCCTCGCCGAAGGACACGACGCATGTTCGAACTCTCCGTAGTCGATTTCGTTTACTGCCACCAGGAGTTGAAGACTAGGCCCAGCGTCATCAAACAGCATTGCAGCAAAGTCGTCTTCTTGAGGAAGATGCTGCTGCAATTCGAAACGAGGCCTCGGGCTTTCTTCAGCCAGCTATCATCCCAAGAGGGATGTAGTGAGCCATACTTCAGGCGGGTGCAGCAAAGTAGCGCCTTCCGTCTTAGCGAGTCGGCCTTCATTGTGTGCGAGGAGGTGTTTGAAAGGCTGTCTTAATCGTTCAGAGATGCAAGGATGAATATGCCACTCGGTAATGCCTGCAGAGCTTTTATAAGACAGTTTTTGGTGAGGCGGGCCAACAGGCAATCTAACCCCTCGCCACTTCATCTCTCCATCGCCACTCGTCACAGGATGTAGCCAATTGACCTATGAAACCCCACCGCGCTTGATTGTCACCAGTGGTGATCACCTATCGGAATAGTCAGCAATGTCATGGAAAAACCAGGATTATGTAGGAATTAATATCGACATTCACCTAAAGCTTTCTTTAGATCAAGGTCACAGCATATATGCTCAATTTCACTGCAGTACACTAAGTGATTTTGTAAGATGGTGCCCCTGCATCATTTTGTGATATAACTAAACTTAATTACATTGTCATTAGCTTAAGCGTTGAATTTTTCGCAATCCTTGTGTTGTTGCTATTAGAACGTTTATGAGAATACGGACTAGACGACCAAAGAATAAAAACTAACTTACCTGATAGGCGCAGGTCCCGTTTAATACAAAAACTGTAACAAACCACAGAAGAAATTGTTGTGCTGTATGGTAAAATGGTCCAAGAAGAAGGCGTCTGAATGGAAGCAAACTACTGTGCAAAATGTTCTGTTAAGTTACGTGCAATGCTGTTTGAAAGTACGTTTTTCTTTGTAAGCTACTGCAATTACACGTTCGCACAATAATACGTATACAACGTGCAATGTTTTATACGCGCAGGACTCGTGCACGTGTACAGCGAACGTGGTAACAGCAAGTCTTCAAGCAAACTATTTATTCTTTTTAAAATAAATGAGCTAAAGATTGTAGAATGTAAAGTAAGAGTGCCATTGATAGAAAATGATTTCCGTGTATGTGTATAACGTGTAGTGGTTGCTTTAACGGTCATGCATATAATCGAGTCTTGCTCGGATAGAATTATTTCCCTATCCTTGAGTTACTTAACAGGACCCAGGGAAGCGTTGAGGTTTCCTACGGGGATGGTCTACAACGGATGCCGTCTCATTTGTACTGTAACATGTGACATATAGCTTGGCCGAGAGGATATATATATGGTTATTTACAAAAATCATGTATTCAATATAATAAGCATATAGGATACAATATAAGAAACATATAACGAATGTCGTGATATATACAATGGTACAGTTTATACTATTATATCACGAGTCCATAGTTCTCAACATTCTCGTCATGCGCCACGAAAATATGTTGCTGATTCGGTCAGATCATGTAACTATTGTCGACGATACGGTTTGAGTATTGTACAGATTGTTGTTGCAAATATTAAGAAAAGATAGGAAGTCTATTAGACTGAGAGATTCGTGTGTACATTTTAAAATCTGCTCTAGAGTAGGTACTAAGAGAGACTGCTAAGCTCCACCTTACGTCTTAATGCAACACGTTGGTTTTGACTGACCTTTTTGAAATACATTAATATATTTCTTCATAAACTGTGTATCGTGCGGGACTTCCACGAACCAGATGACTATTGCAGATGCTCTAGTTGCGAAGCACACTGTGGAAGATACCACGCCGCCGCCTGTCCTCTGGTCTCTTCCCTAGGCAGCCTGACTGACCCCATCTTAAAATATTCGCGATGAGCACTTTCTAGTCTATTTCCATATAGGAGAAAATTGGGTTGTAGCCATATAGTCCGTGAAGTATATACTTATATACCGGATGTCTTGTGGGCTTAACCTCCAATGTGACACAACCATACGCAATGGTGCAATTTTAGCCGCTATTGTATACAGTGAAGAGATATATAGTGTGTTTGTACTACCTGGTAAAGGTGAATAAATGTTTGAATTGGAATATATTTCTTCAAATGCGACCGCTAGACATCACTGCTGTTAATGAATTTAGGAACTGCAAGACTGTCATAAAGACGGACATAGAGCATTCGGCATTTGATAATAAGAGGGCGAAATATTGTATTACTGTAAGAAAAGCAGATTGAATAAATTGAAAGATGTAAACGTTCAAATTTAGCTCCGAAGTTACCAAGATCGCGACTACTGTTTACGCCGGGTATCTTTTTTCCATCAAGTTTGTAAGCATTGTCCTTCTTCAGACATACAATGACGCATTTATTTAAAATTATCACTATTATTATTTATTTTCGGCGCAATAATCGAAGATGGAGTCAATTGTTCTCTGTATTCTCTCCCTCTCGTGTTCCTGCGCCAGATGGTCCATAAAGTTTAAGATAATCCGCGTAGGGTTTGTGCTTAGTGTTTTCGAGTATAACGCTTTTAAGATCTAAGATGAATATACAGAATAATTATGGGCCTGGACATGATCCTTGAGGCACGCCCGAGGGACACACCCCATACCCACTAACATGGTTGTTGACCTGCACACAAAACCTCCGATTTGTTAGATAACTTGATATCAATGAAACAGTGCACTTGTCTGTATTTAACTCAATTAGTTTCTATTAAAGCTTTAAATGGTTTACTCTGTCAATTGCTTTAGAAAAGTAAATACAGTCAGATGCTTGCTTTTCGTTCATATAAATCGTTTAATCTTGGACTACTTTAACTAGTTGCGTTGCTGTGAATTTGCCCTTAGCAAAGCCATGTTTGCATTTGTCCTGTTGTAGATCCTGAACGGTGACATCGAACTGAATCTAATATTTTTGTGAAGGTTGTAGCAATCTACTCTACAAGAATTGCGTACATTCTCTATGTAGGTCTTTTTAAAAGTTAACTTTTATTCTATGATATGAAACCTGGAAGGTATGATGACCTATGTAGCGGGAGCTATTCTATATATTTAAGATATATTTCTTAATTATTGTTACTCGTTCTCGTTTATTTACTGCCATATTTTACTGGTGACCGCTGATTGAACGCCGTATTCCGACAAACAGGGTATGTAGGAAACAAAGTAAATACATTTTTTAAGCTACATGATTGAATTCACAATGCAGTTTCATTAGTTAAATATAACTGTTTTTATTTTCCCGTTTTCTTTCATTATACATTATTACAAAGAACAACCATAATGATTACCAAGCTGTTTTATTAGATGAAAACCTTCTTTATATTCTATTTACAAATAGGACCTACTTATTACTCTATCTACATCATGTTCCTACACACTTTACCTAGTGAATACAAAGTAAATGTTTAATCAAGATGTCCATGCTAGACGCCGCAACTGAGCGTTTTGCGCAGAGAAGAATATGTTCCTCGCCGAAGGACACGACGCATGTTCGAACTCTCCGTAGTCGATTTCGTTTACTGCCACCAGGAGTTGAAGACTAGGCCCAGCGTCATCAAACAGCATTGCAGCAAAGTCGTCTTCTTGAGGAAGATGCTGCTGCAATTCGAAACGAGGCCTCGGGCTTTCTTCAGCCAGCTATCATCCCAAGAGGGATGTAGTGAGCCATACTTCAGGCGGGTGCAGCGAAGTAGCGCCTTCCGTCTTAGCGAGTCGGCCTTCATTGTGTGCGAGGAGGTGTTTGAAAGGCTGTCTTAATCGTTCAGAGATGCAAGGATGAATATGCCACTCGGTAATGCCTGCAGAGCTTTTATAAGACAGTTTTTGGTGAGGCGGGCCAACAGGCAATCTAACCCCTCGCCACTTCATCTCTTCATCGCCACTCGTCACAGGATGTAGCCAATTGACCTATGAAACCCCACCGCGCTTGATTGATTCGCGATGTCACCAGTGGTGATCACCTATCGGAATAGTCAGCAATGTCATGGAAAAACCAGGATTATGTAGGAATTAATATCGACATTCACCTAAAGCTTTCTTTAGATCAAGGTCACAGCATATATGCTCAATTTCACTGCAGTACACTAAGTGATTTTGTAAGATGGTGCCCCTGCATCATTTTGTGATATAACTAAACTTAATTACATTGTCATTAGCTTAAGCGTTGAATTTTTGCAATCCTTGTGTTGTTGCTATTAGAACGTTTATGAGAATACGGACTAGACGACCAAAGAATAAAAACTAACTTACCTGATAGGCGCAGGTCCCGTTTAATACAAAAACTGTAACAAACCACAGAAGAAATTGTTGTGCTGTATGGTAAAATGGTCCAAGAAGAAGGCGTCTGAATGGAAGCAAACTACTGTGCAAAATGTTCTGTTAAGTTACGTGCAATGCTGTTTGAAAGTACGTTTTTCTTTGTAAGCTACTGCAATTACACGTTCGCACAATAATACGTATACAACGTGCAATGTTTTATACGCGCAGGACTCGTGCACGTGTACAGCGAACGTGGTAACAGCAAGTCTTCAAGCAAACTATTTATTCTTTTTAAAATAAATGAGCTAAAGATTGTAGAATGTAAAGTAAGAGTGCCATTGATAGAAAATGATTTCCGTGTATGTGTATAACGTGTAGTGGTTGCTTTAACGGTCATGCATATAATCGAGTCTTGCTCGGATAGAATTATTTCCCTATCCTTGAGTTACTTAACAGGACCCAGGGAAGCGTTGAGGTTTCCTACGGGGATGGTCTACAACGGATGCCGTCTCATTTGTACTGTAACATGTGACATATAGCTTGGCCGAGAGGATATATATATGGTTATTTACAAAAATCATGTATTCAATATAATAAGCATATAGGATACAATATAAGAAACATATAACGAATGTCGTGATATATACAATGGTACAGTTTATACTATTATATCACGAGTCCATAGTTCTCAACATTCTCGTCATGCGCCACGAAAATATGTTGCTGATTCGGTCAGATCATGTAACTATTGTCGACGATACGGTTTGAGTATTGTACAGATTGTTGTTGCAAATATTAAGAAAAGATAGGAAGTCTATTAGACTGAGAGATTCGTGTGTACATTTTAAAATATGCTCTAGAGTAGGTACTAAGAGAGACTGCTAAGCTCCACCTTACGTCTTAATGCAACACGTTGGTTTTGACTGACCTTTTTGAAATACATTAATATATTTCTTCATAAACTGTGTATCGTGCGGGACTTCCACGAACCAGATGACTATTGCAGATGCTCTAGTTGCGAAGCACACTGTGGAAGATACCACGCCGCCGCCTGTCCTCTGGTCTCTTCCCTAGGCAGCCTGACTGACCCCATCTTAAAATATTCGCGATGAGCACTTTCTAGTCTATTTCCATATAGGAGAAAATTGGGTTGTAGCCATATAGTCCGTGAAGTATATACTTATATACCGGATGTCTTGTGGGCTTAACCTCCAATGTGACACAACCATACGCAATGGTGCAATTTTAGCCGCTATTGTATACAGTGAAGAGATATATAGTGTGTTTGTACTACCTGGTAAAGGTGAATAAATGTTTGAATTGGAATATATTTCTTCAAATGCGACCGCTAGACATCACTGCTGTTAATGAATTTAGGAACTGCAAGACTGTCATAAAGACGGACATAGAGCATTCGGCATTTGATAATAAGAGGGCGAAATATTGTATTACTGTAAGAAAAGCAGATTGAATAAATTGAAAGATGTAAACGTTCAAATTTAGCTCCGAAGTTACCAAGATCGCGACTACTGTTTACGCCGGGTATCTTTTTTCCATCAAGTTTGTAAGCATTGTCCTTCTTCAGACATACAATGACGCATTTATTTAAAATTATCACTATTATTATTTATTTTCGGCGCAATAATCGAAGATGGAGTCAATTGTTCTCTGTATTCTCTCCCTCTCGTGTTCTGCGCCAGATGGTCCATAAAGTTTAAGATAATCCGCGTAGGGTTTGTGCTTAGTGTTTTCGAGTATAACGCTTTTAAGATCTAAGATGAATATACAGAATAATTATGGGCCTGGACATGATCCTTGAGGCACGCCCGAGGGACACACCCCATACCCACTAACATGGTTGTTGACCTGCACACAAAACCTCCGATTTGTTAGATAACTTGATATCAATGAAACAGTGCACTTGTCTGTATTTAACTCAATTAGTTTCTATTAAAGCTTTAAATGGTTTACTCTGTCAATTGCTTTAGAAAAGTAAATACAGTCAGATGCTTGCTTTTCGTTCATATAAATCGTTTAATCTTGGACTACTTTAACTAGTTGCGTTGCTGTGAATTTGCCCTTAGCAAAGCCATGTTTGCATTTGTCCTGTTGTAGATCCTGAACGGTGACATCGAACTGAATCTAATATTTTTGTGAAGGTTGTAGCAATCTACTCTACAAGAATTGCGTACATTCTCTATGTAGGTCTTTTTAAAAGTTAACTTTTATTCTATGATATGAAACCTGGAAGGTATGATGACCTATGTAGCGGGAGCTATTCTATATATTTAAGATATATTTCTTAATTATTGTTACTCGTTCTCGTTTATTTACTGCCATATTTTACTGGTGACCGCTGATTGAACGCCGTATTCCGACAAACAGGGTATGTAGGAAACAAAGTAAATACATTTTTTAAGCTACATGATTGAATTCACAATGCAGTTTCATTAGTTAAATATAACTGTTTTTATTTTCCCGTTTTCTTTCATTATACATTATTACAAAGAACAACCATAATGATTACCAAGCTGTTTTATTAGATGAAAACCTTCTTTATATTCTATTTACAAATAGGACCTACTTATTACTCTATCTACATCATGTTCCTACACACTTTACCTAGTGAATACAAAGTAAATGTTTAATCAAGATGTCCATGCTAGACGCCGCAACTGAGCGTTTTGTGCAGAGAAGAATATGTTCCTCGCCGAAGGACACGACGCATGTTCGAACTCTCCGTAGTCGATTTCGTTTACTGACACCAGGAGTTGAAGACTAGGCCCAGCGTCATCAAACAGCATTGCAGCAAAGTCGTCTTCTTGAGGAAGATGCTGCTGCAATTCGAAACGAGGCCTCGGGCTTTCTTCAGCCAGCTATCATCCCAAGAGGGATGTAGTGAGCCATACTTCAGGCGGGTGCAGCGAAGTAGCGCTTTCCGTCTTAGCGAGTCGGCCTTCATTGTGTGCGAGGAGGTGTTTGAAAGGCTGTCTTAATCGTTCAGAGATGCAAGGATGAATATGCCACTCGGTAATGCCTGCAGAGCTTTTATAAGACAGTTTTTGGTGAGGCGGGCCAACAGGCAATCTAACCCCTCGCCACTTCATCTCTTCATCGCCACTCGTCACAGGATGTAGCCAATTGACCTATGAAACCCCACCGCGCTTGATTGATTCGCGATGTCACCAGTGGTGATCACCTATCGGAATAGTCAGCAATGTCATGGAAAAACCAGGATTATGTAGGAATTAATATCGACATTCACCTAAAGCTTTCTTTAGATCAAGGTCACAGCATATATGCTCAATTTCACTGCAGTACACTAAGTGATTTTGTAAGATGGTGCCCCTGCATCATTTTGTGATATAACTAAACTTAATTACATTGTCATTAGCTTAAGCGTTGAATTTTTTGCAATCCTTGTGTTGTTGCTATTAGAACGTTTATGAGAATACGGACTAGACGACCAAAGAATAAAAACTAACTTACCTGATAGGCGCAGGTCCCGTTTAATACAAAAACTGTAACAAACCACAGAAGAAATTGTTGTGCTGTATGGTAAAATGGTCCAAGAAGAAGGCGTCTGAATGGAAGCAAACTACTGTGCAAAATGTTCTGTTAAGTTACGTGCAATGCTGTTTGAAAGTACGTTTTTCTTTGTAAGCTACTGCAATTACACGTTCGCACAATAATACGTATACAACGTGCAATGTTTTATACGCGCAGGACTCGTGCAGTGTACAGCGAACGTGGTAACAGCAAGTCTTCAAGCAAACTATTTATTCTTTTTAAAATAAATGAGCTAAAGATTGTAGAATGTAAAGTAAGAGTGCCATTGATAGAAAATGATTTCCGTGTATGTGTATAACGTGTAGTGGTTGCTTTAACGGTCATGCATATAATCGAGTCTTGCTCGGATAGAATTATTTCCCTATCCTTGAGTTACTTAACAGGACCCAGGGAAGCGTTGAGGTTTCCTACGGGGATGGTCTACAACGGATGCCGTCTCATTTGTACTGTAACATGTGACATATAGCTTGGCCGAGAGGATATATATATGGTTATTTACAAAAATCATGTATTCAATATAATAAGCATATAGGATACAATATAAGAACATATAACGAATGTCGTGATATATACAATGGTACAGTTTATACTATTATATCACGAGTCCATAGTTCTCAACATTCTCGTCATGCGCCACGAAAATATGTTGCTGATTCGGTCAGATCATGTAACTATTGTCGACGATACGGTTTGAGTATTGTACAGATTGTTGTTGCAAATATTAAGAAAAGATAGGAAGTCTATTAGACTGAGAGATTCGTGTGTACATTTTAAAATATGCTCTAGAGTAGGTACTAAGAGAGACTGCTAAGCTCCACCTTACGTCTTAATGCAACACGTTGGTTTTGACTGACCTTTTTGAAATACATTAATATATTTCTTCATAAACTGTGTATCGTGCGGGACTTCCACGAACCAGATGACTATTGCAGATGCTCTAGTTGCGAAGCACACTGTGGAAGATACCACGCCGCCGCCTGTCCTCTGGTCTCTTCCCTAGGCAGCCTGACTGACCCCATCTTAAAATATTCGCGATGAGCACTTTCTAGTCTATTTCCATATAGGAGAAAATTGGGTTGTAGCCATATAGTCCGTGAAGTATATACTTATATACCGGATGTCTTGTGGGCTTAACCTCCAATGTGACACAACCATACGCAATGGTGCAATTTTAGCCGCTATTGTATACAGTGAAGAGATATATAGTGTGTTTGTACTACCTGGTAAAGGTGAATAAATGTTTGAATTGGAATATATTTCTTCAAATGCGACCGCTAGACATCACTGCTGTTAATGAATTTAGGAACTGCAAGACTGTCATAAAGACGGACATAGAGCATTCGGCATTTGATAATAAGAGGGCGAAATATTGTATTACTGTAAGAAAAGCAGATTGAATAAATTGAAAGATGTAAACGTTCAAATTTAGCTCCGAAGTTACCAAGATCGCGACTACTGTTTACGCCGGGTATCTTTTTTCCATCAAGTTTGTAAGCATTGTCCTTCTTCAGACATACAATGACGCATTTATTTAAAATTATCACTATTATTATTTATTTTCGGCGCAATAATCGAAGATGGAGTCAATTGTTCTCTGTATTCTCTCCCTCTCGTGTTCTGCGCCAGATGGTCCATAAAGTTTAAGATAATCCGCGTAGGGTTTGTGCTTAGTGTTTTCGAGTATAACGCTTTTAAGATCTAAGATGAATATACAGAATAATTATGGGCCTGGACATGATCCTTGAGGCACGCCCGAGGGACACACCCCATACCCACTAACATGGTTGTTGACCTGCACACAAAACCTCCGATTTGTTAGATAACTTGATATCAATGAAACAGTGCACTTGTCTGTATTTAACTCAATTAGTTTCTATTAAAGCTTTAAATGGTTTACTCTGTCAATTGCTTTAGAAAAGTAAATACAGTCAGATGCTTGCTTTTCGTTCATATAAATCGTTTAATCTTGGACTACTTTAACTAGTTGCGTTGCTGTGAATTTGCCCTTAGCAAAGCCATGTTTGCATTTGTCCTGTTGTAGATCCTGAACGGTGACATCGAACTGAATCTAATATTTTTGTGAAGGTTGTAGCAATCTACTCTACAAGAATTGCGTACATTCTCTATGTAGGTCTTTTTAAAAGTTAACTTTTATTCTATGATATGAAACCTGGAAGGTATGATGACCTATGTAGCGGGAGCTATTCTATATATTTAAGATATATTTCTTAATTATTGTTACTCGTTCTCGTTTATTTACTGCCATATTTTACTGGTGACCGCTGATTGAACGCCGTATTCCGACAAACAGGGTATGTAGGAAACAAAGTAAATACATTTTTTAAGCTACATGATTGAATTCACAATGCAGTTTCATTAGTTAAATATAACTGTTTTTATTTTCCCGTTTTCTTTCATTATACATTATTACAAAGAACAACCATAATGATTACCAAGCTGTTTTATTAGATGAAAACCTTCTTTATATTCTATTTACAAATAGGACCTACTTATTACTCTATCTACATCATGTTCCTACACACTTTACCTAGTGAATACAAAGTAAATGTTTAATCAAGATGTCCATGCTAGACGCCGCAACTGAGCGTTTTGTGCAGAGAAGAATATGTTCCTCGCCGAAGGACACGACGCATGTTCGAACTCTCCGTAGTCGATTTCGTTTACTGACACCAGGAGTTGAAGACTAGGCCCAGCGTCATCAAACAGCATTGCAGCAAAGTCGTCTTCTTGAGGAAGATGCTGCTGCAATTCGAAACGAGGCCTCGGGCTTTCTTCAGCCAGCTATCATCCCAAGAGGGATGTAGTGAGCCATACTTCAGGCGGGTGCAGCGAAGTAGCGCTTTCCGTCTTAGCGAGTCGGCCTTCATTGTGTGCGAGGAGGTGTTTGAAAGGCTGTCTTAATCGTTCAGAGATGCAAGGATGAATATGCCACTCGGTAATGCCTGCAGAGCTTTTATAAGACAGTTTTTGGTGAGGCGGGCCAACAGGCAATCTAACCCCTCGCCACTTCATCTCTTCATCGCCACTCGTCACAGGATGTA
The DNA here is from genome assembly GCA_003439945.1 of Dermanyssus gallinae. Taxonomy (NCBI): domain Eukaryota; kingdom Metazoa; phylum Arthropoda; class Arachnida; order Mesostigmata; family Dermanyssidae; genus Dermanyssus; species Dermanyssus gallinae. The sequence continues at coordinate 51,699 of QVRM01000465.1, forward strand.
GCCAATTGACCTATGAAACCCCACCGCGCTTGATTGATTCGCGATGTCACCAGTGGTGATCACCTATCGGAATAGTCAGCAATGTCATGGAAAAACCAGGATTATGTAGGAATTAATATCGACATTCACCTAAAGCTTTCTTTAGATCAAGGTCACAGCATATATGCTCAATTTCACTGCAGTACACTAAGTGATTTTGTAAGATGGTGCCCCTGCATCATTTTGTGATATAACTAAACTTAATTACATTGTCATTAGCTTAAGCGTAGAATTTTTCGCAATCCTTGTGTTGTTGCTATTAGAACGTTTATGAGAATACGGACTAGACGACCAAAGAATAAAAACTAACTTACCTGATAGGCGCAGGTCCCGTTTAATACAAAAACTGTAACAAACCACAGAAGAAATTGTTGTGCTGTATGGTAAAATGGTCCAAGAAGAAGGCGTCTGAATGGAAGCAAACTACTGTGCAAAATGTTCTGTTGAGTTGCGTGCAATGCTGTTTAAAAGTACGTTTTTCTTTGTAAGCTACTGCAATTACACGTTCGCACAATAATACGTATACAACGTGCAATGTTTTATACGCGCAGGACTCGTGCACGTGTACAGCGAACGTGGTAACTGCAAGTCTTCAAGCAAACTATTTATTCTTTTTAAAATAAATGAGCTAAAGATTGTAGAATGTAAAGTAAGAGTGCCATTGATAGAAAATGATTTCCGTGTATGTGTATAACGTGTAGTGGTTGCTTTAGCGGTCATGCATATAATCGAGTCTTGCTCGGATAGAATTATTTCCATATCCTTGAGTTACTTAACAGGACCCAGGGAAGCGTTGGGGTTTCCTACGGGGATGGTCTACAACGGATGCCGTCTCATTTGTACTGTAACATGTGACATATAGCTTGGCCGAGAGGATATATATATATATGGTTATTTACAAAAATCATGTATTCAATATAATAAGCATATAGGATACAATATAAGAAACATATAACGAATGTCGTGATATATACAATGGTACAGTTTATACTATTATATCACGAGTCCATAGTTCTCAACATTCTCGTCATGCGCCACGAAAATATGTTGCTGATTCGGTCAGATCATGTAACTATTGTCGACGATACGGTTTGAGTATTGTACAGATTGTTGTTGCAAATATTAAGAAAAGATAGGAAGTCTATTAGACTGAGAGATTCGTGTGTACATTTTAAAATCTGCTCTAGAGTAAGTACTAAGAGAGACTGCTAAGCTCCACCTTACGTCTTAATGCAACACGTTGGTTTTGACTGACCTTTTTGAAATACATTAATATATTTCTTCATAAACTGTGTATCGTGCGGGACTTCCACGAACCAGATGACTATTGCAGATGCTCTAGTTGCGAAGCACACTGTGGAAGATACCACACCGCCGCCTGTCCTCTGGTCTCTTCCCTAGGCAGCCTGACTGACCCCATCTTAAAATATTCGCGATGAGCACTTTCTAGTCTATTTCCATATAGGAGAAAATTGGGTTGTAGCCATATAGTCCGTGAAGTATATACTTATATACCGGATGTCTTGTGGGCTTAACCTCCAATGTGACACAACCATACGCAATGGTGCAATTTTAGCCGCTATTGTATACAGTGAAGCGATATATAGTGTGTTTGTACTACCTGGTAAAGGTGAATAAATGTTTGAATTGGAATATATTTCTTCAAATACGACCGCTAGACATCACTGCTGTTAATGAATTTAGGAACTGCAAGACTGTCATAAAGACGGACATAGAGCATTCGGCATTTGATAATAAGAAGGCGAAATATTGTATTACTGTAAGATAAGCAGATTGAATAAATTGAAAGATGTAAACGTTCAAATTTAGCTCCGGAGTTACCAAGATCGCGACTACTGTTTACGCCGGGTATCTTTTTTCCATCAAGTTTGTAAGCATTGTCCTTCTTTAGACATACAATGACGCATTTAGGCACCAAAATTATCACTATTATTATTTATTTTCGGCGCAATAATCGAAGATGGAGTCAATTGTTCTCTGTATTCTCTCCCTCTCGTGTTCTGCGCCAGATGGCCCATAAAGTTTAAGATAATCCGCGTAGGGTTTGTGCTTAGTGTTTTCGAGTATAACGCTTTTAAGATCTAAGATGAATATACAGAATAATTATGGGCCTGGACATGATCCTTGAGGCACGCCCGAGGGACACACCCCATACCCACTAACATGGTTGTTGACCTGCACACAAAACCTCCGATTTGTTAGATAACTTGATATCAATGAAACAGTGCACTTGTCTGTATTTAACTCAATTAGTTTCTATTAAAGCTTTAAATGGTTTACTCTGTCAATTGCTTTAGAAAAGTAAATACAGTCAGATGCTTGCTTTTCGTTAATATAAATCGTTTAATCTTGGACTACTTTAACTAGTTGCGTTGCTGTGAATTTGCCCTTAGCAATGCCATGTTGGTGCTTATCAAGCACTCCCTTAGACTGCATGAAATTAAGTATATAATCCACAAGTAATTTTTCAAATAATATGCATGCCTTTGATGATTGTACCACAGCTCTATAGTTATCAACATTTGACTTGAATTCCTTTTACGTTCAGGCGTAATTATGGATTGTCAAAAAAAAATAGGCACAACACTATCTACGTAGAACCCAGCATAAATTAATGAGAGTGGCTCAGTTATGACATGCGCCTTTTTTTTCTAAAATTATAAAGGGATAAGATCTTGACTCTGAGGCTACAATTAGATGGGAGCAAATGTATTTTCTTTAAGATATTATTCTCTTACTTAAATAAATACAGACACCTCGATGGGGTTGGCCGGGAAAAAGTAAGGACCTGCTCAGGCTACGTAAACAGAAGAAAATAAGACTTTAAAGGCATCTGCTATGGAAATATCATCAGTGATCTTTGCATTACTTGTTTTAGTGCATTTACTCGTATATCACTTTTTGCTACTAAGCGCTTATAGGCATGCCAAAAACACGACTTAGAATCTTTAAAATTGAGATTGGATTCTTCCAATTGCCGAAGTATTCTGTTTGCTTTACGCAGTTTGGTCGCAAACCGCTTGTGTAGTTGTTCTGACTTGTGTAGTTTTCATAAGTAAGTCTAGACTAGAGATATGTTCATGAAGACTAGAACTCCTAGTCAAAGTTCCGGTTTTGACCGGTGTGCCTCACCATAGACTGCCTCCATCGATTTTCGGCAATTTGATCAGTGTAGTGCTTTTTATAACTGTAATTAGTGTTTAAAAAAATACATGTAAGAGCGTGTACATCACGTTGCTGCAATTCGTAGTATCTATAGGTGCTAGCTCGGGAATCATATTTTAAACTTTGCAACAGTCAAATTCTCATTTGTCTTAAACTTGTAGTCTTTTATTAGGTAGGTTTTATTTGTATTCTTGTAGGCGACAACAGTTCTCAACGCTATCCGCACAGCGTATTGCTCCAGCTAACGCATGTATCTACTGCAGTGGACTGTTTAGAGAGAATCTAAATGCAAACTTTGTTTATGCATTCATTGCAAAAAGAGAATCAATAAAGGAGTATTGAAAGGAAGTCTTTCTACCATTGTAAGTGACTAACAGAATTAAAGCAGTTGTAATACGAACTATTGTGAAAATGTTAAAAACATTTTGTGTTATTTTAAAAATGCTCTCGACGATCTAAAGAATGTAATTTTAAATATCGACGACAATTATGCCGATATAATTAAGGCCATATTTAGTAACTTGAACCGACTCAACCGAGATGTCACCCGCTGTGAGCAGTGTAGCATCGGTTGTTGTACAGAGGTCTGTCACAGTGGGTCACGGAACTGTAGCAGCTCTGGCATCAAGCCCCCGTGACAGACAAGCCCCCTCTTTGTTAACTCCTTGTAGTTGCTGGTAGCAGAATCCGTGTTGATCACCTGGATCCTTCTTGGCAGTTTAGAGTGAACGATGCTTCTGATATCCCACTAACAATACAACATAATCTTAGTTCAGTTGACGTTTTGAGCTGACTCTGCGAACTGCCTGCGCCATTGGACCAGAATTTTATAATACTTTATTTGTTGTTGCTTTTAGTATATCTAAGACAATGCGGACTAGAGGGGAAAACGTCAACCCCTACTTTCCATTCTGATTAAAAATTGGTTCTCTTTCTGCAGATAAACACAATTGCATGCTAATCAATATTACCATAAGTACGTGCAATAATACATTTCGTAACATAAGCCAATATTTGCACGTGCATGTCTGTACCGAATATCGCAACTGCAAGTCGTCGTACAAAATATGTATTGTTGTTAAAATATAACAGTCTATAAACTATATCTATAGTGACAAATCACATATTCCATTTATTCACACATTTAGTGTCGATAATACCTACGTTCAAAGATTTGGCTCGGCGTCAGGAGCTCACAAATGCAGTTACAAGAATTGTATAAAATATAAAATACAAAGATATACAATATACAAAGTTATGATGACATTAAACGGGCCAACGGATTTAGAGACCCAATGTTACTACAAACAAGACCGTGACATCTAGAGCATTCGGTGTGGCATTATTTACATCTGCAGTCAACATCGGGGTTGTGAAAGCCTTCTGCACTCCATAGGTGGTGGTGGTAGCCGTGTACCGAAAAACGCAATACCACATGGCGATTCGGTTGGTCGGGCCCTTTCCACGAGTCGTCAGTCATTGCAGTTGTTATGAAAATATCAGGATCTACGTCGGCCAGTTTGTCCTCCTGATGCTGAATGAATGCCTTGTGTGCCTCGGCCTCCTGCAGCACATACATCTTCCGTATATCTTCTACGAATAGCGAGGTCCCTGTCAGTTCATAAAACAGGCGGTTGCGAGCGGAGGAGTGCAGGCCCAGAACTAGCCTTAAGAACGCGGGCTTAACTCTCTCGAGCGTTGCGAGGTCGTTCATTTTGAGGTGTCGCCATATCAGCTGTACTCCGTATGTAGCCGTTTGCGCGACCTTGAGATGTAATAGGCGCAGGGCGATATCGATGGAGAGCTTCTGGGGCGCTTCGATTGTTGTTGACGCAATTAGAGCCTTTCTCATTCGTTGTTCAACGTGCAAGCGAAATGCAGTCCCTGTCGTGGTGAAAGTTATGCCGAGGTATGTAAACGAATTTACATACCTGACTGGCGCACCCCCAAGTGGAGTTCGTCGCTAGCAGCCAGACGACCTCCTCTGCGGAGTCTGTTTGTCGCTATAAGTAAGTCATGGTAAGTGAGTCAGGGCAAGGTGCAATATGCCAAACATTTGCAATAACATTTTATTGCTAAGAAGCGCATTTCAAGAAAGCGTTAGTTAGAGTATTGCCTGCTTCCGTAGCGGTAATTAAGCTTAGTAAGCTGAAGCACAATATTCCTGCAGTACATCGACATTTTGCTAGAGAAGTACATTGTCCATTTCACACACAAAGATCTCGTTCGATATAATTAGTGATACATTAAAAAAAACATCAAACCAACAACGCGAATAAATTCATTTATAACGACGCTCATTCCACATTTACAGCATCCGAAGCAGAAAAACAATATTGCTGCGGCTTAATGAGATTTTGCGAGGACAGCGTCAGTTATAGTCTTACCTCAGGAACACAACGTATAAACAAGTTCGGCAACAATGAGGGTTACATTTCTTATTGAATTTATGTTACAACCATTTCGATCAGAACAACTCTAATTTTACCTTTATAGGATTAACGACAATGATTACATATCATATGCAGAATGAATACATGAGTGAGCAAAGCGAGAACCCGTTATTTTAGCATTAAGTAGAATACAAAAATATCAGCAGATTATAAATATCGCAAATACGCTGGTTCTAACGGTTTGTTAAAATATTCTGCACTTAGCTATACACAGTAACTATTGTAATATATTTTGTTGAGTTTGCCCTGCTAGTTTTTCACTTCAACTCCAGCATTGCTAGGTATACTTTGGCTGACAGAAATATTCAGGTCACTTTTTGTACGTTCCACTTGTCTCTGTTGTCTCTCTCTCAGGATCTATCCACTGTTTTTGCGTCAGGTGCATCATGGTCGAAATTGAGGCGACGTGGCGTAATACCTTCAAGTAACACATTATTTTGCACGTTATGCTGGCTGCTATGGTTAATGCTGTCGTTGCAAGTTTTGGCGTTGGTTCTGTTGACGTCCGACGATTTGTGGTTGTTTCTGCCTATTAGTGTATTTTTGGCTATCTTATCGGTGCCCTTTTCTAATGTTTGAATTTTGCTGCAGCTAGACGCTGTGCCTAGTTACCTGCTTAGTGTTGTCGATACCTCGAACCCAAAACATGATTTGCAAACAGTAAAGCCTTTGTCTCGGATTTGAAAGCAGCAATGCGTTTGCAGAAAGATTTGCTGCAGCCATTGCATGTTGTCCTTGACTTTGGTTGAAGAAACTATCCACCGCATAATTGGGTCCAGTCTCGAAGGAGCCGTCACCGGGACACGACCGTGGCCAAGTACCGCTTGATGCGACCTGGCATTCGTTGAGGCATTTGGCAAGCCTCTACATTGTACTCATAGACGCGACTTTGCACAATCGGTCTGCACAACCAATCTGGCAGTGTGGACCAGATATTTCTTCAGCGCCTGCGCACGGAGGTAGCATTATGACGTGGACTGAGATCCTCGGTATATTCGCTTCAGAGAAACTACAACAGGGCAAGTAAAAGATGCAACTTTTGCTTTTTTTCCACAAAGCACACTAGTACTATAGCGCACAACAAACGTAATGAACTTGTTGTTATTGCAACGGCTGACTGGAAAAAGCAAGCGATTGCTGCAGGTCAAACCGAGCACAGGAGTAGAGGACAATGTCAGAAGTGTACATTAGTGTACTCACTGGCGAGTGGCGCCTCTGGATTTCGTTTAGCAGATTGCTCACAAATATTAAAAACATTAGCGGGCTGAGGTCATCGTCCTGTGTGATCCCTGTCTGATTAAATGGGGTATGTTCCGTTACTATTAGATACTTCGTTGGAGAGGATTACAGAACCCCTCCTGTAGCACAGTTCGTGAAAACCTTAGTATTAACTTTGGATCAGTTTCTTCAATTTATTCAATCTTCTTTGATGAGTGGCAATTAAGCGACAAAGAGATAAGATTCCATTCCTCCTTACCGGCTTACCCCATCAAAACCTGCTTAATAAAAGCTTTGCAGGCATTACCAAATGGCATATTCGTGCTTGTATTTCAGAACGTATAACGGGACCTCCGGAGCACCCTTTTCATACGCGATAAGAACCGACTCGTTGAGACGAAAGGTGCTGCTTCGCTGCACCTACCTGAAGTATGAAACACTAGATTCCGGCCAACCTGATAGCGCTCTTGAGACCAAATGGTCTCGAATCGCATCCCCAGCATCGTCGCAGAGGATGCACCCCCGAGACCTTTAACTCTGCAACGATGGGCGACCGAAATCTACAAACTACTCGCACAAAAACATGTCCAAAGCGTCTCGAGCACCTGGTGATCGTAAACGACATCGACGACTAGGCGTTAGATACATCAAACGCTCGTACGCTACTATTTTTTTATATGCTTTATGATTATCCTTATAATATGTGCTATAATGTACGCATACTATTTGTTCTCTATTGTCGAATGATTGTACTAAGAATAAAGATTGCTTTGAAATGATTTTATTAAACACGACTTGACTATAACTGTATTGGTTATACGATTCTTGGGTTTTCATAGAACGAAACCAATTTCGCGTTTAACTTCAACCTCAAACTCGCATCTTTCATAAGTTTTCTCACAGAACTCGCTATGCCATACTTGTCAAATCTATAACCTAATTTTTCTATACAGCGTAGCAAAAATATTAGCTAAAATAAGGCTTTTCCGTGCTGCTGGAGAAAAGGTACAAATCTACTAGTGCTTGAGTATGGTCTTACACTGCAGCATTACAACACAATATGTTTTATTTTCACGAAATTATTTTCATTGTTCGTTCTGGGAAGAGGGCTTCACTTAGTTCACCGAACTTCGTACTAAACAGCGCAATTCCATATTTGAAATGATGACTTGCTCGTAGATATGCAGTATGACTTTTGCATATACGCCCGGCTGAAGAAGCATTAATCAGCTGAGCTTGTTGTGGCGCCGCTAGTGCCAATGTTTTTTTAAACTGTTCTTCAACGTGGCCAAAGCATTTGATTCTCTTCGACATGCTTTCTTTTTGGGCCTTCTTCGTCACCTAGATGTAGATGATGGCAGATCAGTTGCTTGTGTTGATTCGTACATCAGGGACAGAAACCTCTAAGTAAGGATTAATCAAACCCTACAAAAAGGCAATACAAGTGCGGGGCGCTGCACGAGATGAAAGATCCTCTTTAACAACAGACTGTGTGGCAAAAGCAAGAGACTTTTGGGGTACTCTAAGGCTGTGAGCTTGCACATCCAGCATTATCAAGCACCTCGGATGTCAATCTCATCAATCCGATCTCGGCCTCCGACGGGGTGGGGGGTATAAAAAAATCCTTTCGGGGCTGACTCTCAGCCAAAATTTAACGTGGGGGCTCAAACCTGCGCACCTATGTGACGCATGCCAGCACGCCACCGGGCTCGTCGGGCTAGGGGGTTTGGTGTTTTATTTCGTTTCCAACTAAAACAACGCAAGTATATAAAAACTGAAACTGGTACCAACATTGACATACTGATCACTTACGTGCATTCTGAAATGCCTTATCTACAAAAACTTCAAATGCATGACTAGAATAAAAAACACTATTGGAGATTCTAAGTTGTGCATCAGCTATTGTGCAATAAAGGACATTAACAGAGGACCTGCTGGAGAGTAGATATAAGTTTGACTGCAATGCACTTAACACCTATAGGGACCTTTTTTAAGTGCGTCTTATTGATAGCATGTGCGATGACTATGACATCATTTTTTCCCGTAAGGCTAATGCCCGTGTACGGTTTTGCATTGACACATCCAAGCCTCATCGACGAAGGAAGAGTATATTGTGTGCAAACACACGTACTTCACATGCTTCTACCTAAGAAAATAAATATATCTAAGGAAGGCAGGATTGTGACACACAATTAATATTTTCAGAACGCTTTTTTTTCTGATAACCCCAATAAAAAGTCTTTTTACTAATTGAATACTACGTTAGGCTTTCGGCAAAGGCGCTGAAGAGAATCGTTCGTAAGACCCGGATGATTCGCAATGGCGAACTGGTTGACAATCGGCGAAGAAGTGAACGACGATAAGGATGCGGCGGCTTTGTCGGTGTTAAAAACGTTTGTAGAAGCACCGGTTACCTTCCGCGAGGCAAGCTTATGCATTGCAACGGAGAGGACCGTCTACGGAATTCACCGCTCCAAACCGGAGCCCATTATCGTTAAATCGCTGAGAGCCGTCGATGTCACAGAGGCAGTCCGGATGCGTGCTCGTGAGAGGCGAATGCAAGAGTTTGATGCAGACGGATCGTGTCACTCTGATTTTTTGCAGCCCCCAATCTGCGAAGTATGGTTATTTTGGCTCGGCGTCAGGAGTTCACAAATGCAGTTACAAGAATTGCATAAAATATAGAATACAAATATATATACAATACACAAAGTTATGATGACATTAAACGGGCCAACTGATTTAGAGACCCAATGTTACTACAAACAAGACCGTGATATCTAGAGCATTCGGTATGACAATATTTACATCTGCAGTCAAAATCCGGGTCGTGGAGGACTTCTGCACTGCATAGGTGGTAGTTGTAGCCGTGTACCGAAAAACGCACTATCACATGGCGATTCGGTCGGTCGGGCCCTTTCCACGCGTCGCCAGTCATTGCAGGTGTTATGAAGATATCAGGATCTATATCGGCCAGTTTGTCCTCCTGACGCTTTTTTTACACATATACCTCATTGACAACGTGTTTCCAAAGTATAGACAGAGGAATTGCTTTTTCGCAACGCTGCTGGTGATATAGATCACATAAGCGACTACAAAGTTTGCATATGCACTGGCGAAACCTCATAAAGCCTCTCGCGCACATCAATCTTTAGGTGGAAGCCATGTACGGCAAATCTGGTTATTAGATGTCGGCTCTCATAGCTGCAGTTTTTCCACGAATTCGGCATGCTTGCCTTTGTTTTATGGAACAGCCATTCTGTCGGCTATTTTGCTTTCTAAATCGGAGACCTGTTCTCTGAAGGCTGTCGTCTCCGGTAGGCTGTATAACCTCTGCAATTCCTCTACGGATAACGGCGACGATGCTAGTAAGCACACTAAACTATTCAGGCTAGTGCGGCGGACGGTCAATGCTCTCTTTAGTAAACTGGACTTGAGTTGGTCAAACGCTCATAAGTTCGGCCTCGAGAGACGAGGCAAAATCACCTGAACATCGTATGATGCGGTTGGTGCAATCTTCAGGTTAAACAAGCTAACAGGAACCTCCATCCACAGCCTCTATAGGTTCTTGACAACAAAGCTGCATATATACTATGTGAACAGTCGCTACCTTAATGCAATTAGAGCTGCGAAGAATGCGTCCCATAAAAAGCGTTTCAAGGGACTACGTTGTAACACACCCCCAACTTCGGAATTTCAATTACAAGTCCTTCAGGAAATGCCAGGATACTGTGGGTCTACCATCCGCATTAACTCTAGGTTCTGACAGCGTCCTTGATTGCCAAAGAAGATAGCCCAGACGAACTCCATGGAGACTTCCTTCTTCTTGGAAATTCCACGGCAGGATAGCTTAGAATGAGCTCTGACATGGGAGCTCTGCGTGATGAGATATGGGTAAACAGGGACAGCTGCTAACACTCACTGGCGTTTCAGTCTCCTGAGGTTTTTTGCTTCAGCTCACTCATTAAGCCAGTTGGAGTCCGGATGTCATAGGAGTGCCTGCACAATTGTTGACGTTGGTAGCACTATACAATGCATGGTTGCTGGCAATTAAAATATTCGACGTTGCTTGGCGATTGGTACTTTTCCTACTAGGCTAAAGGTCGCGGAAATAGGAAAAAAAGAAGCAAACCTAGGCCAAGTATCTTGATTTAGTCGTGGTCGATCGTTGAATTAACTCGTCAATCGCTTTTTCTACTATATCCAATAACAGTGACGCCCCGGCTGCCATTCACCGAACATATAAAAAAAATGCGTAAAAGGCTACTGCGGTCATAATTCTAGTGGGAGACGTTACTGACATAAAGCTAACAACAGCACTAAACCTTTTTAGAATAATCTCGTGTAAGATATTGTCTTTACACCACGGCCTTTATTGTTTATTTTACACTGTCAGATCTTAAAAACATAGATGAAAGAAAATATTTATTTGTAAGCTACACGTTGGACTTGCCAAAGAACGCATCGGCAACGTTTACACTGGAATTATGCCGCAAACGCACATTAATAGATAATTTAACACTGGACAAAATACTTTTTAATGTATAGTATAATTGTATTTAATTAACCAGTAATTGATGCATACACATTTGTATTTAGCCTTAATACATCACTTTCGTCAGCGGCATGGCTCTTCAACACGGTTGAAGATGATACAGACTACACGATTCTCCACATAGCTTGTATACGCACTCTGTTGTTATTTCGTAGGGTTAGTTCGTAGTTAGTGGTCATTCCTCTAGTCGCATAAACATTTCTTGTTTTTCTAAGGTCCTCCAAAAAGAGTGGTGTCGAGACGATTGCGGCTAGCGCGGTGAACTACTATCACAATTCTTTTTAAACTGGCTTTCATTTTTTCAAGTACTATCAAGTTTGCTTTGGATCATTGAAGTCATATGACCTATATCCCATAAGCAGCAGTATCGTTAGATTAAAAAGCTGAGAACGGAGTCCAGCGACAACCGATGATGTTCTGGGAAACTATGAAGTGACAGAATGCCCTTGCAAGCTCTTTTTTCAATATCGAATCTCATCTTTTTGGGCTTTTCCGCGGCGAAGGGGGCGTTTGTCGCTCTAATGTTTGATACAGTTATCACTAGAGAATTAAGGTCAACAAACGTTTGCAGTGATGGAAGCGATTGCTTCAGGTCAAACCGACCACAGGAGTAGAGGACAACGTCCTCAGTATACATTAGTGGCGAAAGGTACCTCTGGATTTTGTCCGGCCGATCGCTTACAAATGTTTAGAAGAATCGCGGGCTGAGGCTATCGCGACCCCGGTGGTCTGATTAAATAGACTGCCGCCATCAAAATATTCCATTTGGCGGGGTTTGTCCGTTGGCTACAATCTTTTCATAATCTAAGGCGATTGAGCGAGAGAGAGATAAGGTAGAGTAGATTCCTCCCCACCGGCTCGCCCTATCAACGCCTGTCCTATAAAAGCTTTGCAAGCATTACAGCATGGCATGTTCAGGCTTGCATCTCTGAACTGATAATCGGACCTTTGGAGAACCTCTTCATACGCGATGAAGGCCGACTCGCTGAGACGAGGGGTGCTGCTTCGCTGCACCTATTTGAAGTATGAAACACTAGATCCCGGCCAAACTGATAGCGTTTTTAAGAACAGATGGCCTCGATTCGTATCCCAGCATCGTCGCAGAGGATACGCCGCCGAAACCTTTAACTCTGCAACGATGGGCGACCGAAATCTCCGCCAGCCTGCCAAGCCTCGCACGAAAGCATGTCCAAAGCGTCTCGAGCACCTGGTGACCGTGAATGACATCAACGACCAGGAGTTAGATAAATCGAACGCTCGTACGGTACTATTTTTTTTTCATACGCTTTTCATATCTTTCTCATATGTGCTCTAATGTACGCATACTATTTGTTCTGTATTGTCAAATAAACATGCTAATTATAAAGATTGCTTTGAAATGAATTTATCAGGGCAAACACGACTTGTCTATAATTGTATTGGTAGTATGATATTTGTGTTTTCATAATTCGAAACCAATTTGCCGCACAAATTCAACCTCAAACTTGTTACCATTCGCATCATTCATTGGTTTTCTCACAGGACTCGCTTTACCTAACTGTTTACCGGTACCATCTCTAGATAGTTATTGCATGCCAAACGTGTCAACTCTATTGCCCCCTTTTTTGCTATACTGCGTAGCAAAAATATTAGCGAAAATGAAACGTTTCCGTGCTGCTGCAGGAAAGGTTCGAATCTACTGGTGCATGAGTACCGTATGGTCTTACACCGCAGCATTACAACACATTACGTTTCATTTTCACGAGTTCCTTTTCATCGTTCGTTCTGAGAAGAGGGCTCTACTCAGTTCACTGGACGTCGTGCTAAACAGCAAATTCTAAGCATATTCAAGATTATGGCTACGTAGAATAGTTTTTTGCATTGCGATCGGCTGAATTAGTGCTTAGCGGTCCCATTGGCACTGGAGACGTCACGGCGAACACGGCTGAGCTTGCTGTAGCGTCGCTAGTCCCAATGTTTTTGTAGAAGTGTTCTTCAACGTGGCTTCGACGTGCTACCTTTTTGGGTCTTCTTCGTCACCTAGGTGTAGATGATGGCAGAACAGTTTCTTGTGTTGGTTCGTATATGAGGGACAGGAATTTTTAAGTAAGGATTAATCAAAACCTACGGACAAGACAATGAAAGTGCGGGGAGCTGCACGAGATAAAAAAAATCCTCAATAGCAGCAGACTGTTTGGCAAAAGCCAGAGACTATTGGTGTACTCCAGGGCTGTGCGCTTGCACATCCAGCATTATCGGGCACCTCGCACGGCGATCTCATCAATGCAACCTCGGCCTACGACGGGCCATCGTATGGTGTCCTATTTCGTTTTCAACTGAACTAGAGCAAGTATATAAAGACAAAAAATGGAGCCAACATTAACATACTGATCACTTACGAGCATTCCCAAAATGCCTATCTCAGAAAATTTTAAATGTACAACTAGAATATTTCAATTCAATTTTCAATTTCAAACGTGGTTTATTCACGGAACTGCATTTCACAACGCTTAAGTTCTCGGTAAATAAAAATGGTTGAAAAAATATGAATCAAACAACAAAGCAGATAATTAATCTCGACTAAATCCAAAGAGTGCTTTGTATAAGCACTTTACACACAATGGTATTACAGTGGTTTATGATTTACACAAGAACTTTAAAGCAGCAATTGGTGCGTTTGTTAGAACGCCGAACACCACATGAGGCAACAAACTTGCAAATATAACACACAAATGAAGTAGTCCACTAGTACAGCATCAACACAACTTACAACAACTATGTCTTAAAACATGTGGATAAATACAATCAAAAACTAAGTGTGTCCTCGTATACGAAGCACAACATTTGTAATACCAACTATACCTAGATCACACGCCTGGTTCTGACTGTGAAATTAACAGCCACTGCTTTAACTCGCGAGAGAAGAGGTGTTTCGTGGTGAGACATCTTATGCGTTTAGGAGTGCGGGTCCAGGTTTCAGGAAGGCGGTACGCAAGTGCGTGTTGACTAGAGGGTACAGAGGATACAGAGGGCACTGCAAAAGTTGTTGCGCGCCTACCTGATGTTCGACTCATGGTAGGAACTAGTGCAAATGCAATCTCCATAGGCACAATGCCACGCGAAATTTTGTACGCCAACATTGAAACCCGCAGGGAGTAAATGCTTTCTACCGTGAGTAGGTTAAAACGAATGAGCAAGTCACGGACCGAATCCCTTCGCCTTCTAGCAAAAATGACTTTAATAGCATCATTCTGTATCACTTGTGCTCTTCGGAGAATTCCGTCGTAGCCACCTCCCCAGAGAAGGATTCCATAGCATAGAACTGGTAAAAACACGGCCTTGTACACCAGAAGTAAGCCCTCTGTGGGTACCCCAATCAATTTCATTTTACACAGCGTAGATATTACAGCATAGCACTTTGGTGCAATGTAATCCAGATGGGGATGCCACCTCATGTTTTCCTGGAGAACGAGCCCCAGGCACCTAGCGGTCTGCGAGAGCTTAATGTTCCGTGTCTTAAATATCTGGTTGTCAGATAATTCTAGAAGCCTCGGCGATGCACGAAAAACTATGAAATTGGTTTTGTTAGCATTGACGACTAGTCCAAAAATGTTAAAAATGCTAATTATATTATCAACATTCAAAAGCGACTGCTGCAAGTCCATATCAAAGTTCCGATGATTCACTCCGAACAGTAGCGTAGTGTCATCAGCAAAAGCTATAGCTGAGCCAAGGTTTATCCCCTGAATCCTTAATAGAATAAAATTCAGTAGAATAAAAAACATAAAAGGTCCGAGAACCGAGCCTTGAGGGGTACCGATATCGACCTGCTGCCATGAGGACTCTATTTGACCAGCTCGTACCACCTGTCTCCGTCCTGAGAGATAGGACCTAAACCAGGCAACCGCCGGCGCAGAGCAACCCAGCTGAGCGAGCATTTGGAATAGAAGGGAATGGTCAAGGCAATTGAAAGCCGCTGACACGTCGAGAAAGACTGCGAGACAAAACTTATGTAGCTCAACCGAGTCGGATACTCGCTGCCATAAGTGGGCCGACGCGAGGTCAGTCGACCTACCCTGCGAAAGCCGAACTGGTTTGAGGAAAGGAAATTTATCGTCTCTTAATATCCATTTAGCCTAACCAGCACCAGTTTCTCAATGACCTTTGAGATATAATTCACGACCGAGATCGGCCTATAGTTGGCTGCGCGGTTTGGCTCACCCTTTTTCTTAAATAGAGGAAACACCGCCGTATCTTTCAAACGTGATGGAAAGCTGCTAGACTCAAACGAACGATTTATAATGACAGTCAGCGGACCTGCGATCGATGAAGCTGCTAACTTCAATAATTTTGCAGGTACACCGATGACACCTCGACTCCAGCTTGCTTTAAGACGGAGAAGGGTGCCAAGAACCTCAGGAATAGAGACAGCAGAGAGTGAGAATACATTGTCATTTTTTTCCCATACCTCGTCAAGCAGGGTGGCCATATCTCTGTTCTTTTCGAGGTGAGAGACCGTGGTATTACCTAGCGTGGCAAAGTGACGGTTTAGCTCGTCTGCAATTTTTACTGGATCATCTAATGTTTTATCCTCGGCAACTAGTAACGCGGACGGTAATTCTACTGGATCATGTCGCCTACCACAGAGTCCATTGATGAATTTCCAGAGTTTAGAGGAATCATCACGCAAGAAAGCAAAGCGATTTTGGTAAAATGCTGTCCTCGCAGCGCGAATTGCATTGAGGTAGCGGCGACGACTGTTTAAATAGGACGCTTTTGAATCTACCGAATTTATCTTGCGATGTCTGCGGTACATCTTATTAACTATACGGCACAGCCGCCGTAAACCTGGAGAAAAGAAAAATTGACCCACCTTGGACGAACTATTTGGAGCAGAAACGTCTACCAGATCAAAGGTTTTTTCGTATACATGAAGCAGGATTCTACTGAAAGCGTTAAATGCCGAATTTACGTCTACTGCATCATAAACTGCTAACCACGAGACATCTTGCAACCGATAGAGGAACGTATCAATCTTAGCCCTGTTGTGACTTCGGCTTAGGGTTGGGGCCAGCTCGGCCAACGGTTTGGCAGTTACCGAGTTGTCGGACAAAGATATTAAAACCGGGTAGTGATCAGACAAAAGCAGAGTACCGAGAACCGCCGGCTGGACAGTAGTAAATTTTGAGCAATTGGAAATAGCAATATAGTCTATGCACGTACCAGATGCAGGTCTGGTTATGCGCTCCACTACCAGGGAGAAGTCTCTAGCGTAAAAGAATGAAGTATAATCGCTAGGCTGCGGGACCGAAAGGAGGTTGACATTAGCATCGCCCATGACAATGACAGGGGTAGAGGTACAAGTTGGCAACATATCGTCTAGGGTATTCAGAAGCGTGTCTTTACAAGATACATGGTTAGAATAAAACCCCTCAATAAAACATTCAGGACCGTCCTGTTTCTTTAAATGGAGACGTACCGCCTGAACATTGCCGTCAGGACTACAAACACAGCGCGATGATAAGTACAATAAAGTACAGACATATCGTAAAAAAATCATTGGACCTCCTACGCTGCGTATCAGCTATCGCCGAGCTCCACTCGTGCAATAAAAAATACATTGACAGAAGACCTGGTGGAAAGCAGATCTAAGTTTGACTGCGATGCATTACACGACTTTTCTTAAGTGCGTTTTATTGATAGCATGTGCGATGACCATGACTTCATTTTTTGCGTAAGCCAAATGCGTGTATGGTTTTGCATTACTACATCCAAGCATCATCGACAAAGGAAGAATATACTATGTGCAAACACACGTACTTCACATGCTTCTATCTAAGAAAATAAATATACCTAACAAAGCCAGAATTGTGACATATTATATGAAGCTGCTAACTTCAATAATTTTGCAGGTACACCGATGACACCTCGACTCCAGCTTGCTTTAAGACGGAGAAGGGTACCAAGAACCTCAGGAATATCTCAGGAATATCATGCTTCTATCTAAGAAAATAAATATACCTAACGAAGCCAGAATTGTGACATATTATTAATATATTTATTATTATTATATAGAAGGCTTTATTTCTGACAACCCCAATAAAAATTTATTTTTATTCATTTTGAACATCCAGTGCCTGATGACTCGTTTCCTTATTTTTATTTCTAGCAACCTTCTTCTAGCTATTCTTTCTAGCTCCTCATAACCATATGACAGTTTGCAATGTGTGCAACATCTAGTTTTATTCTGTCAGCTACAACAACACTTCATCTAGTCATTCGTTTAGTGCATGTTCAGAAGCTCACACATGTTCCTGCATTCGGGGCCACGTGCATCGGCACTTAGGCTACATCTTCCTGTTCACAGTCATGCCTGTCGCTGACCATCCATCCCTGTGCGGCGGCAGCAGCAGAAGCGGCAGCAGCACCATCGTCGCCGTAGCGGCGGCGGTGGCGCAGGCTAGCCGGTGGCCAGGAGTTTCTATTCGAGGAGAAAACTTGTGTAAGTGTCACTTAACGTTGCGATGTGCTCTCGTATGGCGAGTTTTAACCGTCGGCGGCTTTCATTCAGTGGTTGGCGAATGTTTCTGGAACAGGTGTTTAATATTTTTATGAAGTGGTAAGTCGCTGTTTCGTGCACTGTTTCCGTTCGTGTGAATTTTATATTTCTTGTTAGAAAGGCGTTGTGATACTAAATTGTATATTAATTTTGTCATTTCGCCGTTCTCTCGTTGGATAGCTGTGTTTAGGTCTATTACAGTTTTAAATTTAACACCCGGCTGCTGCTCATTTAAGTCGAAAAAAAGCAAGTACAGATTCGGCATAAAGTCGACGAAAAATAATTATTTTAAGTGTTTGCGTCAGTGAAGCTGCACTAGTTATGGCGTTAACGTCGGCGATTAGTCGCACCGCTTTTTTTGCAAGGCCATCAGTTTTTGCGGTGAGTTGTGTGAGTTGCAGTACAGCAGGGAAGGTTTGACCAAATACGACTATTGCATATTTAAAATAAGCTTCAATGGGTGAGTTTATATGCATCTAGTTTGCATTTTGTTGTATTAGACGAAGTATTTGGCTGAGGACCGCGATACGTTTTCGGATTTTGCGAGCCTACATGTAAGTTCCATGCTAAATTACTGTTTATCATCACTCCAAGAACTGTTTAATTTTTCTGTATAAGTGAGAGGTTGCATGTTGTGTTTGGTATACGATTTTGGGGTTGGTTTTTTTTCAGGTAGGGCTAGGTCGCGGCGACTTTTTTTGTGCTTAGTGGTCTGCTTAGAGTTGCCGATACCTTGAATCAAAAACATGATTTGCAAACAATGAAGCTCCTGTCTCGGATTTGATAGCAGCAGTGTGTGCGGGAAGATCTGATGCAGCCATTGCAATTGTTCTGAACTTTAGTTGAAGAAACTCTCCACCGCATACCCTACAGGGCGGGTCAGGGTTTTCTTCAATGCCTGCGCACAGTTGTAATATTATGACGAGGACTGAGCTTCTCAATATTTATGCTTCAGAGAAAGAACGACAGAGCAAGTAAAAGTTGCAACTTTTTTCCACAAAGCATACTAGTTCTAGAGCGCACAACAAACGTGATCAACCTGTTGCCATTGCAACGGCTGACTGGAAAGAGCAAGCGATTGCTGCAAATCAAACCGTAGACCACAACGTCATCAGCATACATAAGTGTACTCACTGGCGAGTGGCGTCTCCGGTAGAACGCTTACAAATATTGAGAACAATACCGGGCTGAGGTCTGATTACAAATATTGAAAGCAATACCGGGCTGAAGTCTGATTAAATGTGTGTGTTCAGTTATTATTAAGTACCTCGTCGTCAATTACCTCGACGATATTATCAATTACGTCGTCGTCGACCTCTCCTGTAGCACAACTTGTGATAATTTTAGTATAACCGTTGGATCAGTTTTTTTCAATAATATGGAACACATACTCAAACGCGATGAAAGCCGACTCGCTGAGACGAAAGATGCTACTTCGCTGCACCTACGTGGAGTATGAAACTCTACATCGCGGCCGACCTGATGGTGTTCTGAAGAAAACTTCGATTTGGATCCCAGCATCGTCGTCGAGGAAGCTTTAATGAAGCCTTCAATTCTGCGACTACTGGTGACGCCAGATCCAACAAAGAAAGTCATCACCATCCCGCGAAAGAAACTCTGTGTGTTATGATCATTCTTATAACGTATGTTATAATTCACCCAGACTACTTACTTATTACTGACCCATGAATATACTAAGAATAAAGATTGCTTTAAAATTAATTTATTCAAACAAACACGGCTTGTTTATAATTGTATTACGTAAACGATTTTTAGATTTCCAGAATACGAAACCACTCTTTTTTTGTTTCTGCTTAACTTCAACCTCAAACTTATTCGCATTCGCATCGTTCATAGGTTTTTTCTCACAGGACTCGCTCTACTTAACTGTTTATCAGTACGACCTGTATGTAGTTATCGCACTCCATGCATAGTTGTGTAATAGTCAAATATATTACCCATTTTTGCTACATTGCAGAGCAAAAATGTTAGCCAAAACGAATGGTTTTCCGTGCTGGAGGATAGGTGCAAATCTACTAGTACTTCATGGTTGTTGTATTGTAGGATTAAATACAACAGTGTTACAAAACACCATACTTGCGGGTGGCAACATTATACGTTTCATTGGGTTTCCAAAAGAATCTTTCAGAAAAGGCAATAGTTATGCGATGGCGATTAACGAACCCGGCGCAGAAGCTCTGCGCGAGGTAAAATATCCTCCATTAAAACAGACTGTGCGGTAAAAGCAGGAGAATATTGGTGCACTCCAAGGCTATGTGCTTGCATGCCTGGCTTATTATTTTGAAGTAATGCGATGGCAATTAATGAATCCGTACCGATTCAAAAATGTTCAGCAGCCGCTGTGAATGGTGGTTCGTCTCAGCGGAAGACAAATACCACTGCTAGCAGCCCTATCGCGAACGAGCGCATGATTCTATCTCCGCATGATATCCCTTGCCTGTTCGATGCCGAATCCTTGCTTGCGACCAGAAAAGCATTCTTGGGCACCCCGCAAGGATGAACTGTGATCGTCAACGCGACCTCCGCCTACGAAAGGCCATTTCTTTTCCAAGCGAGTTATTTTTCACAGGTGTGCTTCATAACTTGTTTTTTTAATACACGTATCCCTTTACATACAATCAAATGTATAACGTAATTATTTTATCACCTTACATATGCGTATTATAAATAATATCTGTCGTTTTCAAAAGACTAGCTCTGAAAACAATATAAAACAGCGCAAGTATATAAGAGCCTGTCTAACTATATTTCATTAGATTGCGCATCCCACTGTGTAACAAAAGGTTCCCCAAATAGAGTAGAATCTGTGGATAGTGTACCAGATGCCTTAAAAATAAACTTGCAAGAAATCATTAAAGTTTTAATTTAGTCATTAGAGTAAAACATGCAATGGTCTGTTGTTTGAGCACTCTATCCGCTAAAGCCGTTGCAGTTACTGTAGGTCTCATAAAGTATTTCCGCAAACCTTGTTCAGGTCATCTAAGCTTTTGATTAGTTAGAGGAACCAAGTGTTAAATTGTTCACTTTTTGCCTTGTATTGCTTTGGCGTGTTCCCAGCCAAGTACCTTGGTATCGTTCTCGACAATGGATTGACGGGGACGCGCCACGTAGGCTACAGGGTCGGAAAATGGCACAAGTTATGCCGAGAGTGGGCAGGGCGTCAGAGTTTAGAAGCCCTGCTGCGGAGGAGCGCATGGTTAGATGCCCGATGATTTCGATTGTCCGATGCTAAGTCGTTGTTTCGTCGACAAGAAAAGCATAACTGGGCACTTCGCAAGAATGCGTGGTCATCATTAATGCACCCTCGGCGTATGAAGGGCCAATGTAGGCCTATCTTGTTTCCACATGAGTTATTTTTCACAGGTATGCTTTATGGCCGTTTTATTTTTATTTTAACTACTCGTGTCCTCCTACCTAAAATCAAATGTATAACTAATTATAGTTTTTATTTCTTTTACATGTACTTATCGTGGGTTTATATGTCATTTTCAAAAGACTAGATCTAAAAACAACAAAAACGGCGCAAGTATATAACAGCTTACCTAAATATATGTTATTAGGTTGCGCAACCTGCTATGCCACAAAAAGCTTTCCCAAATTGAGAAGAATTTGTGACAAGTGTACTGTGACGCCTGAAAAAAATAAGCCTGTAAGAAGTCAGACAAGTTTTTTTGTTTTTAGTTAATAGAGTAAAACATTCTATGGCCTGTTATTTGGCCAATCTATCCGCTGGAGTCGTTGCAGCTATTGTAGGTCACATAAAGTATTTACGCAAGCCCTGTTTAGGTCACCTTAGCGTCTGATTAGTTAGAGGAACGAAGTACGTACACTGTTCAAGCTTTTGACACCAGAGCAAAGAGTTTGAAGCACACTGCGGATGAATATAAACATATTTTAATACCGGCTTGACCTACCACTGTGATAAACGAATGAGTAAGCTCCACCGACGCAAAATATGTATTGAAAATAAATTCAATACTATTTTACATTTTTTAACCTATTTGTTCTCGCTTCCTTGCTTCTTGGCAACATCTTGGAGCTCAATTGAAATGTATGTGTAGTGCCCAAGTATGGAGGAGTTGAGTCAGATCTCGCAATAGCGGATTTGCCTTGTATTGCTTTAGCGTGTCCCCAGTCAAGTACCATGGTATCGTTCTCGACATTGAATTGACGGGGGTGCGCCACATAAGCTACAGGGTCGGAAAAGCTCTAGAAACTGCTTAGAAAATAGTACAGGTTATGCCGAGAGTTGGCAGGGCGTCAGAGTTTTTAGACAGCCTCTGGAAACGATTAGAAGATTGGGTAATTTGTAATAATTTGTTTCGCTACACGATGCCCCAGCCTAGGCTATTATGGTGTACAATAAAAACGAACCCTATGCGAACGAACCCTATGTACAATAAAAACGAACCCTACGAGGTCATCGGACAATGGCTGCGAATGTTGTTCTGGTTTTGGTAGAATACTTCCGATTTCATAGAATTTGCTTGTAAGGAAACGCGCTAAACGCTTTCTCGGCAACTATCTAAATCTGAAAACTGCGTGGTGCGCTGTGCTAGTCTATGTTGTGCTATCGAAAAAGAACTGGCAAACTATCTGAACTCACCTTGAGTGTATGACGAGTATGATTGAAACCCTGCGAACAGAAGGCTCATTCGGTCAGTTCGCTTCAAACACAATTTCTCTGTTATAGGTCGACGAAGTTGAAACGAGACTCGCTTTGACAAACTTGAATACAGATGTTTTGTAGAATAATACGCGTAAGTTACAAACATTATTTGATGTTGATGACAAATGTACTAATCAATTTTGCACTGGCTCTTCAAGGTTTTGCTGTATCTGCTCATACTCTTAGTCATTTGAATATATCAGATTTAGCGTTAGGAACACACATAAAAACAAGTTCGGCAACAATGAGAGTTTATTGAATCTATGTTACAGCCATTTCCATCGGAACTACTCAAACTTAACCTTCTTAGGGCTACTGACAGGAATAAACGTCATATGCAGAATGATTACATGAATGGATAAAGCGAGCACCCCGCATTTTAGTTTTGGGCAGAGTACAAAAAATATCAGTATATTCTAGAAATCGCAAATATGCCGGTTCTAATAGTTTGTTAAAAATCTTCTGCACTTACGTATAGTGTGGAAACTATTATAAGATGTTTGAGTTTAGCCTGCTAGTTTTGCTACTCCAACTTACTCCAACTCCGGCATTGCTACGTACAATTTGGCTGACAGATTCGTTCAGGTCACTTTTTATGGTTTAATTGGAGGAGACCTACAAATAAAACTCTATAACACGGTTTCTCTTATACATCTTTGTCGCAAAATCTTTGAGGTCCGAGGCCCCCTGCTGGTTTGGCTTGCCTCTGTTCTGTCTTGTGCGTGCTAATTGCGTCTGTTGTCATTCTCTCTCAGAACCTCTCCACTGTCACGTGCATGACGGTCGAAGTTCAGGCGACGTGGCGTGACACCTCCAGGTAACACATCGTGTTGCACGTTATGTTGGTTGCCCTGGCTAGTGCTGTCGTTGCAAGTTTTGGTGTCGGTTCTGTTAACGTTCGGCGATTTGTAACCACAAATGTACAAATCTAGTTCTACTCGTTAGTATACCCTTGGCCTTTTTGGCTAGCTTATCAGTGCGCTGTTGTAATATTTAGATTTCACTGCAGCTAGACAGTATGCATAGTTGTCTGCATAGTATTGTAAATACCTCGGACTAAAAACATGATTTGCAAAAAGTGGAGCTCTTGTTTCGGATTTAAAAGCAGCAATGTGTGTAGGAAGAGTTACTGCAGTCATTATAAGTTGTTCTGGACTTTTGTTGATGAAACTCTCTACCGCATGTTGCGCAAGGTGGACCAGACTTTTCTTCAATGCCTGCGCGGCAAGGTAACATTGTGACGAGGACTGAGCTCCTCATAATATGTGCTTCAGAGAAACTACGACAAGGCAAGTAAATGCTGCAACTTTAGCTTTAGTTTCACAAAGCACAGTAGTACTGGAGCACACAACAAATGTAATGGACCTGTTGTTATTGCAACGGCTGACAAGAAATAGCAAGCGGTTAAACCGACCACAAGAGTAGTTGGCGCCCAACGTGGGGCTGGTGATTGTGCCGTTACACTAATAGCGGAAGAGACAGGCCACTATGGCAGACTCCGTAGAGTACCTCAAAGCCGTTAGGAAGTCTGCGCGTGCCAGCGTTTCCGCTCTACGCAACACGGTGCTAAAATTTTCGCCTGAAGGACAAGCTCCACCGGCGAAGTCTGTGGCCGACGACCAGCGAGTGGCCACGTGGCAATTAAAGCTGGAGCGTCTAGAGAAGAAGCTAACCGAGCTAGACAATAAGCTATGTGCATTGTCGGTAGGTACTACTAATGAGGAAGTCCTAGACGAGCAATTGGCACGTTGTGAGGCATATGCAGATATGTTAGATCAGATTAAGCAGGTATTAGCTGCCTACAGGAACCAAGGCGACCCGGGCGGTGCTGAGCGTGATGTGAAGCCCTCGGACGCCCGCGCGCTGGCCGATGCAATGGCGTCGTTTCTAGAATTGCAGCGTGAGGCGGCCAGCAGAGTACCAGTGAATACCGGCGCGGCGGCGCAGGAGGGGATCGAGGCGATTTTGAATCGGCTAGTGTCGTTACAAGAAGCCGGCAGCTCGGGCGGCGCACAATTGCCGGCGCCGAAGCTACGAAGATTTTGTGGTCACCGACACCAGTTCCCAGTGTTCATCGAAGAATTTAGGACATTGGTTGACGAAAAAGAAGGGTTGTCCGATCTGCAGCGACACAAGATATTGCGTGACCTACTCGAAGGCGAGGCAGCGAGAGCCGTCGTCAAGATACCGCTAGACGCCGACAACTACGCTTACGTGCTTAACTACCTTATGAACAGGTATGGTTGCGTTAAGGCTATAGTGGGTGACGTATATCAAAAATTGTTAGATATGCCTAGGGTGGGTCGCGTAGACCACATAGCGCTGCGTGAATTATTAGATCAGGTGAATAGCTCAGTAGCGGCATTGCGCGCATTACAATTCAATGAGAAATGTTATGGCGCCGTGTTATATACTATTGTTTTGCGGGCTCTGCCGGAGCCACTAATGTTGAGATATATTGCTTCGGTGGAGGCCGCTAAGGACAACGGTGCTCGCGATTTCACCGTGAAACCCGTGTTGCGTGTCCGAGCTACTGACACCATATCAGAGGAGTTTGGTCAACAGTTTCAGGACTTGATACACTTCCTCTCGATCGAGGTGACGTCGCGAGAAAAACAAAAATCATTAACACAGAGAGATAGCAAGCCAGGGTCGGGTACCACGCCGCGGCCGTGGTCGAGTAGTCCGAGGCCGGCGAGGGAAGCCTCGCGGAATGACTCAGCACAAGTATACCAGACGCACGTGGAACCGCGATCCGGTAATAACCGCAACACTAACACCAATAATACTAGTAACGGCAATAGCAACTATATTAACAGACGAGGAGGTAGTGCGTCGCAGAATCACGCACAATGTAACAGTAACACGCAACAATTGGTTGGATGTTTATTTTGCGGTGGTAGGCACGATGCAACCGCATGCATGACTACGATGTCAATGAGTGAAAAACGCAACCGAGTAACAGAGGCCAAGGTATGCAGAAGGTGTCTGATGCCGGGGCATTGGATCCACACATGCACAAGTAAAATTACATGCAAACATTGTAAGGGTCCGCATGCACCCGTGATGTGTACACAAGCTGTAGCGAGCAACATTGTATCACCGTTAGGCTGTACAAATCCATTGTTGCCCACGGGGCATGTAGACGTTATAAATAATAAGGGTAAACGTGTCGTCGCCAGATTTTTGTTAGATAGCGGCTCACAGCGAACTTTCGTTACACGCCGTCTCGCGGATTCCCTGCAGGCGAAGACCATCGGCAACGAGTTCACTTATCTGCATGTCTTCGGCGGCAGCAAACCTCAGCAAGCCAAGAGATTGCCTATCGTACAGCTGCAGTTGGTGCCGCGTAACGGTGAACCAGTAATGCTTACCGCGAGAGTAGTGGAGGAGATCACAGCAGCCCACTTACCCACCCCATCGCCAAGACTCCGGGCTAGGCATGGGCACGAGCTTGCGGAGAGGGCCGGCGGGCCGGTGGCCGTCGATTTGTTGCTAGATGCGAACAGCTCGTTTAGCATCATGGAGGGCGGGCCACGGCGCCTCGATACCCGAACCGTCGGCCTCGAGACTCGCTTCGGGCTCGTTCTTGCGTCGGAGGCGACCGGGGAGGTACGAGCGGAGGCCACAGTTGCGGCGACGGCAGCCGAGCTGGACAGATTTTGGTCGCTCGAGTCCATCGGACATACAACCAGACGAATTACAAGAGAAGAGCCCACAGATTGTGGCAAAACCACTTCCTATCGACGGTAGAGCGGTCCACCGACGGACGCTACCAAGTTCGGCTCAATCTCAAGCCCAACGTATCGATGATCAACAACAATAAGAAAGCATCAGAAAGCAACTAGAAGCATTGGCGAAGAGACTACGACGAGATCCGGAGCTGAGGACAGACTACGTACGAGAGATTCGCACGTTCATCGATCAAGAGTTTGCAGAACCTCTTCCACCCGGTGAGTCACCGAAATACGTCATGCCACATTTCCCGGTTATACAGCCTAGCAAGATATCGTACAGAATTCGGCCAGTATTTAATGCATCGGCGGCGGCCAAAGGTCAATTGTCACTTAACGACTGCATTGAAGACACGCCAAATTTGTTGCCGTGTCCGATGGCGATGCTGACAAGATTTTCGGCGACACAAGGTCGCATGGGTGGCGGACATCAGCAAAGCTTATCTTATGGTTCGTGTCCACCCGGATGATAGAACCTGTTTATGTTTCTTTTGGTTCGAAAATGACGAACAATTAACGGGTCGATCACTTTATAGAATGACCTCGACTTCGTTCGGTGTAAAGGACAGCCAACACAATACGATCGCCGTCATCCGAGCTCACGCGGAGAAATACGCAGCCAGCCATCACGACGCGTGTAAGAGTATTCTCCATGACCTGTACATGGACGACATGCTGACGGGCGCGGAGTCCTCAGGCGAGGCGGAACGGTTGTGGCACGCGGTGGTCGAAATACTGGGAGATGCGGGTATGGTTCTGAAGAAATTCAAGTCAACTGCCCGGCGTTACGAGCCCAGTTCGGCGACGAGACAAAAACCGTGCACACCGACACAGCTCGCGGGGGCACGCTGCTGCGTCCAGCAGGTATCGAAAAAGTACTAGGTGTGGGATGGAACCAGGAGGCCGACACGCTCACATTCCAGCCAGACGGGATGTTGGAGTTCGCGACGGCGGCTCCTCCCACCTTGCGCACGCTCATGGGCGCCTGCGCGCGGACTCTACGACCCCCAAGGCCTGATCGCGCCGTTCACGACAAAGCTGAAGTGCATTCTCCAGGAAGCCCACCAGACCAAGCGACCGATCGAAGAAGCACTGTCGGCGGAGTTGACGCGGCGGTGGTTGGCCTGGGTGGACGAAGTGAAAGGGCTGGCGGGCTTCGAGGTAAAGAGAGACCTGGGGCTCAGGCGCGGAACTACGGTCGAAATACACGCATTCGCCGACGCGAGCGACAGAGCGTACGCAGCCGTAATATACGCCAAGGTTACCGACACCCAAGGTACGAGTTCAACTGGCTTGGTTGCGGCCAAGGCCAAATTAGTCCCATTGCAGCAAATTGAGGGGTTAACAATACCAAAGAAGGAGTTGATGGCTGCCGTGTTGGCCGTCAGACTTGCCAAGAAAGGTACGAGAGCAGTTAGAGCTTGGCGACGCCAAAACGTTTTATTGGTCGGACGCGCAGGTAGTATTGCATTGGATATACTCGGCCGCACCACATAGGTGGGGAGTATTTGTAAGGAATCGCTTATTGGAGATACTGGAACATTCGGAGGTGCGGCAGTGGCATCATTGCCCAGTAGAACAGAACCCAGCTGATCTACCCTCGCGTGGTATGAGCATTCATAAGCTAAAGGCGAGCGCCTTATACAGAGTTACAGGGTCCAGGTTTCCTGATAGATCCAGCTGCGCAGTATCCCGTATTTAAGGCAAGTCCTGCATTGTATGAGGAGCTCCCTGAAGTTCGAGCTTTGCTAGCAGTGGATCAGCCTCCAGTCATCGATCCGGCCAAGTTTTCAAGCTTGCAGCGTCTTGTCAGGGTGTCGGCGACAATTGGCAAGAGCGGTACGGCGCTTTAAGGGTGAAAAGTCTGCAACAGGGCCGCTGACAACGCGAGAGCTCGCCGATTCGAAGCAGCGTCTCATTTGTCAAGCTCAGCAACGCTGCTTGGGGGAGACTATAGCGAGCCTCGCCAAGAACGAAGCACCCGACAATCCGAAGATCGCAGAGTTTAATCGACGAGGAGGGCCTGCTGCGGGTCGGCGGCCGCCTGCAGTTGGCGGAAGAGCCATTTAAAACCCGCCACCCGATCCTGTTGCAGGACGACCCGCTTACGCGGTTGATCATCGCACATGCTCACGAGAGCAGAGTCCGCCACATGAAAGTTGAAGCAACGATGAATGAATTAAGAGAAAACTACTGGATCATCAGAATGAG
The DNA here is from genome assembly GCA_003439945.1 of Dermanyssus gallinae. Classification (NCBI taxonomy): domain Eukaryota; kingdom Metazoa; phylum Arthropoda; class Arachnida; order Mesostigmata; family Dermanyssidae; genus Dermanyssus; species Dermanyssus gallinae. Next base: position 80,323 of record QVRM01000465.1, read on the forward strand.
ACAACTAGTCAAAACAACGATCTACAAATGCGCCGCATGCGCAAGAGAGCGAGCAAAGATCGCTAGAATAGAAGAAGCGCCACTGCCAGCCTCGAGAATTGAGAGTTCTTTCCGCCTATTTAAGACAACCGGCATTGATTATTTCGGCCCGCTCGTGGTACGAGGAGACCGGGGCGAGGAGAAGAAGATATGGGTGGCAATCTTCACCTGCGCAGTAGTACGAGCAATTCATTTAGAGGTGGTGGAAGACCTAACGGCGGAAGCCTGTCTAGCGGCTATAAAGAGATTCACGGCGCAACCGCGGGCTACCCGATAAAATTTTATTTCAGACAATGCATTAACGTTCCAGAAAGCGAACAGATGCCTAGTAGCCCTCACCAAGGCGATCCGCGACGAGTTGTCCAGAATTTCCTGGGCCACGGGGGAGTCTCGTGGGACTTTAACGTCCCAAGGGCTCCCTGGTGGGAGGCTTTTTCGAACGAATGGTAGGAGTGGTGAAAAGCTGCTTGCGGAAGACATTAAAGAAGAACAAACTAAAGCTAATTAATCTCATAAACGATAATGCCACAAGTAGCCGCAATAATTAATCAGCGACCTATCCACGCGAGTTCCAGATCGGCCTGATGAGCCAAGGGCCTTGGCACCGAGTCATTTCCTCACACCAAAGGTGCCGATGACGTTCCCAGTCGACAAACTAAACGTCGCTCGGCAACCATCCCGGAGGGCTCTCAAATATTTGGAAACAACAGGAAAGATTGTTAAATTCGTTCTGGAAGCGGTGGCCGTAGCGAGTACATGTCGTGTTGAGAACAGCTCTACGACGCCGGGGAGAGCGAAACGACGTATTGAAGAAGGCGACGTCGTCATTCTAGAAGATGAAGCTCTGCCGCGAGCATACTGGCGACTCGGACTCATTGAAGAGGCCTTGCCGGGAGAGGCGGCGTACCGCGCGCCTACCGCATACATCTCGGCGAAGGACGGTTGTCGATCGACCAGCGGGACGGCTCGCGAAGTTGCTGTGAGTCGGCATAGAGATACACACATGAATAGGAGCAATTAATGTTCGACGAGCCCCCAACGAAATTATTTTGAGGTAACTTCGTTCCTCAAAAGGGGGAGGATGTCACAGATAGACCGAGCGCCACACCAACCAAAGCAGACAACAGACAGTTATAGCGCTACACAGGTAGAGCAGACAATAATTGTACTGGGATATAGAGGGCGCATTGTAGCTGACGACATTGTAATAGCGCGGACTGCCGCCAGGCGGAGGTCGATCAGCTACGGCATATAAGCGGTGCGGTTGTCTTAGCTTCCTCTTTCTCTGCGGTGCACGCACTGCACGCACGAGTCGATCCACCGCCGGCGGCGTCCGAGGGTAAGCAGCACGCTACGCATCAGAGCCGCCAACAAGGGGTGAGTCATGAGCCGGGCACCACACGGTGCCGCGTTACAAGTGTGATATTATTAAGAATAAAGACGAGCCGGAGTGCTATGTTATTCTCGATACACATTGTTCTCGTTCCGCAGATTAGTTTGTAACAAGGACAACGTCATCAGTTTACATTCGTGTACTTAGTGGATTTCGTCCGGCAGATCGCTTACAGATCGTGAAAACAATAGCGGACTGAGGTCATCACTGTGGTCTGATTAAATGGGGTGTGTTCCGTTCCGTTACTGTTAGATTCCTCGTTGTTGATGATTACAGACCCTCCACACACGGTCGTGAGTTAAGTTAGCATTAACTTTGGATCAGTTTCTTCAATAACATTACTAAGCATTTCTGTGTCTGGCCATGTTCAGGTAGACACACGACTGGCGGCTGGGTGCCACGTGCTGGCGAACGTGCAGTGAGAGGGTAAATACGACTAGGTACGAGAAACGTCCAGA
>QVRM01000466.1:0-120215 GCA_003439945.1 Dermanyssus gallinae
GTGGTCGCCTCATCGCAATCAAAACGCCGAGCGGGTCGCTTCGTCCAATTATCATCTCCTCAGTCTTCCGCGGAATTGCGGCAAAAATAACTGTCAAACTGGGAGCAGATATTGTGTGCGAGGAGCTTGGGGCTCACCAGCTTGGCTTTAATACGCCTAATGGCAACGAAGCCGCGGCCCACACCACAAGAGCCTTCGTTACTAGCGCACCCAACAATTTCGTTGTCGCCAAACTCGATTTCAAGAATTGCTTCAACCAGGTCCGTCGCGACCACTTACTAAGACAGTACAAGTTGATTGGCCAGAGGCGGCCCCCTTGATCGCCCAAGCCTACAGATCCAGATCGGAGCTCTCATTTGGTGATAGAACATCTTTTTGTGCAGTGGCGTGCAGCAGGGCGATCCCTTTGGTCCGCCGCTGTTCTGCTTAGCCATTAAGAAGCGGGTCGATTCCATCCAGTCTCTGTTGAATCTCTGGTAGACTAGTCTAGACGATGGCACCATCGGAGGAGAAGCATCGGCGGCACAGGCAGACATTAAAAGAGTTGTTGAATTCGGTCTGAAGAGCGGGCTTGAACTCAACCCCCAGAAGTGCGAACTTATTTACAAGGGTCAGCCTAACCTATCCGCTTTCGAGGAACTTCTTCCCGGGTGCAAACACGTCGAGGCAGCAGACATGACGCTCTTGGGGTCTTCTGTGCCATTTGCCCGGAACTCGCTGGTAGTATTGAGAGCCTTCGCTCTCGTCTAACCCGGCTCAACCTGCTCGGTCCCCACACTGCGTATCACCTACTGAAATCATCTCTGGGTTCAGCAAGAATCGTCCATATTTTCCGCAGCACAGACGTCGGAGCAAACTAGGATCCGCTGTGGGAGTTGGACAAAAGCCAGTCTGGACCATCCTCAGCGACCTCCTTAATCTAAACTTGACCGACAACAGCTGGGCTCAAGCCACTCTTCCTCTTAGATTCGGGGGTCTGGGAATCCGCTCTACAGCAGACATGGCAGCTAGCTGTCACGTCGCATCATTACACACCTGCAGAGGTCCTATGATGACCTCATCGTCTCAAGGAAGTACCAGCGCGTACTCTCTGACGCATTAACCACGGCAGACAAAGCCCGACTGCACGCGGTCGTCCAGAGAGGAGCCAACAAATGGCTCCAAGCCATCCCTTCCTCAAGCCTCAGCACTTTACTTGATCACGAAAGCTTTCGTCTGTGCATTGGTCGCTTTGGATAGCTCGTCGGTCCGTTTTTAAGTATCTGTATCTCCAAGGCACAACTGCAAGATGACTTGACAGTTATTGACTTTGAAACTTTCGTCGAAACCTGGAGCCAGAAACAATACTTGCAGTACGTTGTTGCGTTATAGGAATATGATAGCTATATTGTGTGTGAACATGCTTGTCATAGCTTTCGCAGACAGTTTTACCACTGACCTGTTAAAACTGTTCTTCACAAGTGACACACGGAGGACCAAGATTTGCTTCGATATCTCCTCCTTGTAGCAGGATGATCACAAGTTCTGTGGTTTGGAGTGTAAGGGCTTTGGTGAAGCTGCGGCGAGGTACGTTCAGGTAGACAGTCATTACATTCACTGTGTCCTGAGAGTTCCCTTTGTCAAAAACAGCACGAGTTTTGCTTTACGATTTTGCCAGAAAGTACAGAATTATGAGAGCGCTCAGAATACGCGTCCGGACAGTTGGCGCCATATTGGAAACTTTTGAAAATGAAACTGTGAAATCATATAGCAAGCGTTTTTCTGCATCTATTTAAAATGTGTCCGGTGTAGTAACAACTGTTATACATGATGATAAGTCGTCACCATGCATTACGGGGTTTGCTTGATATATATATATATATCAAGCAAACCCCGTAATCCCCCTTGTCGATCGTCATTTGCATGTAATTATTAAAATATCAAAGAGTAACGCCGTCCGCATTCTTACGATCTGTGTTTTAGGAGGACTGCTACGTGACTGGTAACTGTAGTGAAGACAATCACTTGGATGAGGACGCATTTGAGCCTGCCGTCACAACGACCAAATGCACCCAAATGAGAATGGACGGCAATGAGAGAGGGGGTGAATCGAAACAATCCGACATGCCGTCCGAACCCCCTCTGTCAAGACTCAGCAAAAATGTCGATACGGACACGGCCGAAACGGACGACATTAGTGATGACGAAACCTCGTCCGGCGATTTGAACTGTTTAATGGGTACTGGCCGGGTCCCTTCGGAAAATCGCCACACCTCACACAGATGGGGTCCACCTGTAGCTCAGATCGGAGTCTGTGGCTTTTTCTACATAGCATACCTGCTCGGCATAAGGCCAGCATAGCCGAGCATCGGGTGCTGTTGTATAGGTATTACTGTTCCCATGTTTTTGTGTCTTTGGTGTCAAATAAAAGCAGGCTTTGCGACGATGGAAGTCAACCATTTTACGATCGTGGAGTTTATTGTACGCACTTAACCCCAATTGCAATTTCATTCTTTTGTTTTGAGGAAAGCGGTGCCTTTGGACAATTTTTTGTCAATCGTAGACAATCTGTCGTCTCTCTAATCAACCGGCAATCTCCTTTTTAATCTAAGATCCCGTTTAACAAACATGCAATATACTCGTGTTTCCCAAGATCTTTTAAAACATTTTCCTGTATCCGGTTCAATTCCGTCGCCGTGCTTTTTAGATGGTTGTTAGAGCGCTTTGTGGTTGGCCTCTACTAATACCCGATTTCCACTAGAAGTTGTTGTGTTTATAGAAATCAAAGTTGTGTGACGTTATTAAGGACCTCCGTCAAGACTGCCCGTTCATAACCTCTGCTATATGACAGCAAGCTGTATGCTCATATATTGTCCTAATAAAATTCGACCGTAAATGGTATTCATGTTGGTTATCTTCTTTTTGTGTTTGCGCTACAAACATAGAAATCAGGATCCTATAGTTTGCACTGTATCTAATAGCTGATGCTACTCCTGGAGGCACCTCTCTACAACATTTTTTTTAAGAGTCGACTTTCTGAGCCTATATAGCTTTCAGCTCATATGTACCCTTTGTTTCAAGTGACATACTATCCATTACATGCATTATTTGTACAAACATCGCACCGGGTCGGTCAATACATTTAATTCTAGCTGGACCCATTTTAAATTAGTTTTATTATATATGCCTAATACTCCGAAATTTATTTGAGCGTCAACCTTGGTAGCTTTCTTTCGACGGTGTGTACTAAGTGCTGGTGGGGAGGGAGGCGCTCAGGTCTTCGCCGCTCAGTGTCACATTACCCGTATTTGCATGTAGGTAATAAAATGTGCAAAAACCGACGGATCCTGGGGCGTGATTGTGGGCGCAATTCCCGTCTCAGATCTCAAAGCTCTCACCCCCCACAAATTGCTTCAAATGCGATTTAAACTAAGATGTTACCCCTGGTGAACACCCCAGCTGTTGGAGCACTGTACGCTTTGGTTGCTTTAAGAATTGGCCCAAGTCACACATTTCCGTCCTATGCAGCTTTTACGATAGCTTATCAGTCCCAATAAAGCTTGACCGTGTCTCCCTAATGCAGAATTGATTTTTAGAGAAAACGCTTTAAGTGTGGGTAAATTATATTTACATCTGCTTTTTAAGAACTTTCCAGTATTTTTGAGATCAAAGACACCAATGAGATCAAACGGTTCTTACCAGGTTTGTCCCTTATCGTCTTATCTTTATATTGCAAAGCCACTGCAGATGTCATAAGGCGTTCTGAAAACACACAGATTTTAGGCCTTCTGGAAATACGTTATTATGAGCAGGTAATCTTTTATTTAAAGTAGGTACGAAAATCCATTAGTGTAACTACCGTTATATGTCCAGGTCCAGAAGGAGACCGCGTTGTGGGAATAATTACATTTTCTGCTTAGGGGGCTAAAGCAAGCCTTGCTTTTTGCATCCAGTACGCGACATCGGCGATTGCCTCGTTAGCACGCCCGTCCAGCAGCTCCGATATCTGGGCCTGTATGGTGAGAACGAGATCGTCAGCGTACGCAGGGAGGTTGTTGTAAGCTTTGTTTCATAGCAAAGGGCCAAGTATAAAGCCCTGTGGCACCCCTGAAGTCATATTGAAAATCATTTTTTGAGACTGGATAGTCCTGTCTGTCCTGAAGTCTAGGAGAGTGTGGTGGATCGTGCGCAACGGCAAGCTTGTGTGCGTACTAGAACGCCGCTAGTCTACGTAAGTAATAAACTTTGTTACCTTGCACTTCTACCTTCGTTCATCGGCAAAATCTGTATGGTGCAGGTCACGGAGAGCTGCTGAATTGCAATGGCGGTAATATCTACAAAATCGACATTGTGCTATGTGATAATAGTTTCTGCCTTTTTTTTAACTAATGTGGTACGCATACGCGGACACTATCGTAGGGAACTCGTCTGCAAGTGTGGGCCCGTAGTGTTGGGCTCCATCCCACTAAAAGCCAGTCATGTCCCAATCCCCGCAACCGATCGGGAACTACATAAGCATAGTTTCAAAGGATCGAAGGGGGAGCGTAGTTTAAGAATCGCGCTGACCCGGGATGCCTTGCGGGATGGTGTCATGTAATAACGGTTTCCACCCACTCAGTTTTCCAAAAAACGGTCACGTTCAACACGTACTCTAGACCTGGTGCATTATTCCCAAAGGGCTTTAGTATGCTAAGAACAACATCTTCGAAATGACCACATTTTCATTGAAGTGAATCTTTGACGGGCCCGCCACTAATGTCTAAGTGGCAGTACGGCGCGAATCAAGAGCAGCATCTCTGAACTGGAGAATGGGATCCGCGTTACCTTCAGCGCAGCTGAAGAGGCAGTTCATGGCCCGGAGGCAACGTGTTAGGAATATGCAAAGACCTACACCTAAAAGTGGCAGACGCTAACATCGCGGCACAGAATGGACAAATCTTGGCTACCGTCGATAAGCTTAAGAACGCACGCAAACTGATGTTCATCACTGAACTAGCTGGGCTGCAAGTCAAAGCGGCATCAAGGAATATCGACAACATCTGGGGCACCATCAGCCATGTTAGCCCAGACTTCTAGGAAAAAGAGATACTGTAAGAACTCAGCTCCGCCGGCGTTATAGAAATCAAACGCATTTGCACAAGCAGGCCCCGGCCCAGAACAGGCTGCTATCCCTAAAAGGAAGGTGCTGCTCAAATTCAAGGAAGCCCTTCTTGCCACGACTAATACAAATATCGCCAGCCGTCTACTGCGTGACCTAGCAAAAGTGGTTGACATCATCAGAAGCAGTACAGTACCCGAAGCCATCCGCCCTATTCCTTTTGGTGGTCGCCTCATCGCAATCAAAACGCCGAGCGGGTCGCTTCGTCCAATTATCATCTCCTCAGTCTTCCGCGGAATTGCGGCAAAAATAACTGTCAAACTGGGAGCAGATATTGTGTGCGAGGAGCTTGGGGCTCACCAGCTTGGCTTTAATACGCCTAATGGCAACGAAGCCGCGGCCCACACCACAAGAGCCTTCGTTACTAGCGCACCCAACAATTTCGTTGTCGCCAAACTCGATTTCAAGAATTGCTTCAACCAGGTCCGTCGCGACCACTTACTAAAGACAGTACAAGTTGATTGGCCAGAGGCGGCCCCCTTGATCGCCCAAGCCTACAGATCCAGATCGGAGCTCTCATTTGGTGATAGAACATCTTTTTGTGCAGTGGCGTGCAGCAGGGCGATCCCTTTGGTCCGCCGCTGTTCTGCTTAGCCATTAAGAAGCGGGTCAATTCCATCCAGTCTCTGTTGAATCTCTGGTAGACTAGTCTAGACGATGGCACCATCGGAGGAGAAGCATCGGCGGCACAGGCAGACATTAAAAGAGTTGTTGAATTCGGTCTGAAGAGCGGGCTTGAACTCAACCCCCAGAAGTGTGAACTTATTTACAAGGGTCAGCCTAACCTATCCGCTTTCGAGGAACTTCTTCCCGGGTGCAAACACGTCGAGGCAGCAGACATGACGCTCTTGGGGTCTTCTGTGCCATTTGCCCGGAACTCGCTGGTAGTATTGAGAGCCTTCGCTCTCGTCTAACCCGGCTCAACCTGCTCGGTCCCCACACTGCGTATCACCTACTGAAATCATCTCTGGGTTCAGCAAGAATCGTCCATATTTTCCGCAGCACAGACGTCGGAGCAAACTAGGATCCGCTGTGGGAGTTGGACAAAAGCCAGTCTGGACCATCCTCAGCGACCTCCTTAATCTAAACTTGACCGACAACAGCTGGGCTCAAGCCACTCTTCCTCTTAGATTCGGGGGTCTGGGAATCCGCTCTACAGCAGACATGGCAGCTAGCTGTCACGTCGCATCATTACACACCTGCAGAGGTCCTATGATGACCTCATCGTCTCAAGGAAGTACCAGCGCGTACTCTCTGACGCATTAACCACGGCAGACAAAGCCCGACTGCACGCGGTCGTCCAGAGAGGAGCCAACAAATGGCTCCAAGCCATCCCTTCCTCAAGCCTCAGCACTTTACTTGATCACGAAAGCTTTCGTCTGTGCATTGGTCGCTTTGGATAGCTCGTCGGTCCGTTTTTAAGTATCTGTATCTCCAAGGCACAACTGCAAGATGACTTGACAGTTATCGACTTTGAAACTTTCGTCGAAACCTGGAGCCAGAAACAATACTTGCAGTACGTTGTTGCGTTATAGGAATATGATAGCTATATTGTGTGTGAACATGCTTGTCATAGCTTTCGCAGACAGTTTTACCACTGACCTGTTAAAACTGTTCTTCACAAGTGACACACGGAGGACCAAGATTTGCTTCGATATCTCCTCCTTGTAGCAGGATGATCACAAGTTCTGTGGTTTGGAGTGTAAGGGCTTTGGTGAAGCTGCGGCGAGGTACGTTCAGGTAGACAGTCATTACATTCACTGTGTCCTGAGAGTTCCCTTTGTCAAAAACAGCACGAGTTTTGCTTTACGATTTTGCCAGAAAGTACAGAATTATGAGAGCGCTCAGAATACGCGTCCGGACAGTTGGCGCCATATTGGAAACTTTTGAAAATGAAACTGTGAAATCATATAGCAAGCGTTTTTCTGCATCTATTTAAAATGTGTCCGGTGTAGTAACAACTGTTATACATGATGATAAGTCGTCACCATGCATTACGGGGTTTGCTTGATATATATATATATATATATATATATATATATACTAATCCTTCGATATAACATCACAATTCCTTTTATTCACACATTTAGTGTCGAAAATTCCTAAGTACAAAGATTTGGCTCGGCGTCAGGTGCTCGAAATTACAGTTACAAGAATTGTATAAAAAATAGACACTTACAATATAAAAAGTTATGATGACATTAAACGGGCCAGCTGATCTAGAGACCCAGTCTTCCTGCAAACAAGTTCATGGTATCTAGGGCATTCAGTATGACAATATTTACATCTACAGTCAACATCGGGGTCGTTGAAGTTTTCTGCACTGCATAAATGATGGTGGTAGCCGTGTATCGACAACTGCACTTATTCGATATATAAGAGAATTGCGCAATATGCAGTAAATTATTTCTACCACACCGTTTGCCGTAAGATGGGCTTTCATAAATCTGGCGAATTGTCTATTTGACAGACCGAATTTTGAGGTATACGATTTGTGTGTTTGTCAATGGGATAGTTTGGACGAGATGGCCAATGAGTCTTTATTTATAACTTAAATTATAATTAATTGAAACGACAATAAAATAAGAACTTGACACTAAATTGGTAATTAATTGTTTTCAGATATCAAAATAAAACTGATAGCCGTGATAAGTCACACAACGGCGGAGATGCAACATCTCAAACATGTATTTTCTCATATGCCAGATTGGGCTTAACTGAGGAATCTTGGTTAATTGCACCGCAGATTGCACGCATTGACGGTCAAGAGGTCAATGTATGCAATATATGTATATCCAGCTAGATAACTTTAAATCGCACACCCTATAAGCTACAAGTAATGCTCTCTAAATAAAACATGGATTATTCCTTTCAGAACAAATATTATCCGCACTTGACGCAGTGAAAGCTTTAAGTATATGGCCTCCGTAAGTGGCGCAAAAAGTAGCGGAAGAGGCTGGTTAAACCCACGCAAAAGTCAGCTGAGCAAACGACATTGATCAGGAATCGGGACCGGGTACTTTTCAGATTAACTTTAGAGCCAGCAGCAGTCACTAGACGTATACTCTTGCTAACTTTGTGTTAAAATTGGACGTATTGCATTCACATTCTTTTTAAGTTGCTTGTATGCGATACGATCTGGTCCCGTCGATTTCCAATTTTGTTTCTGCATACTTGCGACTTCGACTACTTTTCACTAACTTCTGGTGCGTTGCAATTAAAATGATCTCGATCTAGCAATGTGCAGTCTTTTGTCATAAGGTTTGTGAAGTGATTCACCGGAATCGGGGTATCCTTAGAAGCAGGAGCCATATTTTTTGACGCTTGCCGTTATGAGCCTTAAAGTAAAAAAAAGATTTTTTGTAATGCCACCATTTGTCTATTGTTTTATGTGTGAATCGTTTTTATGTTGTTTATATGACGAAGTTTTGTTGGCAACCTATTTTTTTTATTAGAGAGATGCTTTAATATCCGTGTTCCTTACAAAACCAAAGCTTATGTCTCTGGACTTTCGTGTTTTTGATTTTACGGACAGAAGATTGGACCGTCTAATTGTTCCCTCAATTTATTAGCCAGTTATAATGGTTATTCAAGCAGGCGGCTTTTTAATAAACGGTGGAGGTGCTTGATTTGAAGCGTAGCCGCACGTTGTTCGTGATGCAGTTTGAATTCGACCTGAGGTGTTTGCGATGCACCGATGGGCAATTAGTGGTATTAAAAATAGTATCCGTCGTCTGCGATACTGATGAGAAAATAAAATCAACCGCGCTAAAACTATTCTAGCTAATATATGTAGACTGTGTACAATTGCTGTGGATGGCCAGTCCATGTTCGTCAATTCCTATTTTAAAACTCGCTTTCATACAACCACTTTGGCATAATCCGTAGTTTTTACTCTTATGCAGACGTAAATAAACAATGTATATATATATATATATATACATAATCACATGATGTTACATAATTACAATTCAGTTCATTATATACACGTATATATATATATATATATATATATATATATATATATATATATATATATATATATTCATTCATATATTTGAACACTTCAGCGACCGTCCTACCGGGCGAAAATGTGCAAAGACCGCCGATTCGTCTGGCAGCTCGCTACGTGTAGGTCCAATATTTGCCAGGTAGCAGGGCTTTGAGTTGGCAGTCATACGTCAAGAAAAATAAGCTTTTTTAATTCAAATGCTTAGTAAAAAATCCAAGAATCGCTGCTACTTCGTCAACAGTGAAGTTTGTGTCGGGCGCGCAAAGCAGCGAAAGTTACGTGTTAGCAGGGAGAATTCGTATAGCCGTGATTTGTTCTCTCTAATTACATCGGAAGCACATTAGCACATTCAAATCATTTGTATAGGTTGGGACGGCCTACAGAAATGGTTTGTCCCACCAGGGCCGAACAGAGCTATAAGACCCGTCTTCGGGTGGCAACATTCCGGACAGGAATAAACAGTCGTGATTGCTTCAGTGTATAATTTAAAGATTGCGTTTATTGCTCTATGGTAAGATAGCAAAACCATTCGATTGAGTCACGTGATGATTTATTTTCATAACAGCTGGCAGAAAATGACAAAGACTTACACTTAGCACTCATTAATCTGGTAAACGCAGCATTTTTTGCACACAACATAGCTTCATCCACATTACGTAAAAAGTGGCGAAAAATTGCAAATATATTGCTATTTATAAATAATCTTAAAGTGCAATTGAAAGTCTCAACTCTTCTCTGATATTACAGTGATCGGTGCAAATGGAACGTTATTTTATAGTGTTTTCGATGTGTTTTTGACATACGAAATCAGCAGCTAATTTGCAAAACAGCAACTTTTAAAGAGCTCATCTGAGTGTAGTAGATCGTCATCCTTCTTTGAGTAACGCTCCGATCTTACAACGCAAAAATGTCATATTTACTTTTGGCACTCTCTAAAACTCTGCGCCGCGATAACTCGTTATATAAAGACGTACGGCAATAGTGGGCGTATCACCTTTTGGTATTGTAAGTAACTAGCTTTTGTCTACAATTATAATTTTCTGAACATACTTCCTAAATTCCACCCAACATAATGGAGATCATTCAATGTCGGCAAAGTTCGAATTCAATATTTAGTAAACAAGTCAAACAAACTGAAATCAAATATGAAAGACTGTCTCACGAAATGTCTTGATAAAATTTATAAAATCATCTATCTCTAAGCTGAGGCAACCTAACAGGGGGGACTATCTAGAAAAAGAAGAGATATTACGGAGGAAGAAAGCTGAAAGAGGAAGAAATGCAGTAAGGTGTAAGGGCCTCTGGGGGTTTAACAAATATATAGTAACAAGGAATATATGGAAGGCCATGTATGTGCCAGGATTGACCTTTGCTAACGCCTCTCTGGTCCACAGCGCGGGGTTAGGAAAGAAGTTAGAAACAATACAAAGAGAAGTGATAAGATTTGCATTGGGTTGTCGTTTTAATTGCGCTAGGGAATTTCTTGAGGGCGAAGGAGGAATGTCAAAATTTATACAAAGGGAAGTACAAAGTAAGCTAAGATTTAGTGTTAGGATTAAAAGTGTCACAAATAAAAGATGGGTTAAACAGATGCAGCTGGTAAAGACGGCACTAAAGATGAAAACAAAGTGGGATCGCAGAGTAGAATTTGCAGCTAGGGAGATTGGGTACAATAGTCAGCAATGGGCCAGAGCGGGAATATCGGAGAAGATGGTGAAATTGAGGGTGAACAAGTCATATACAGGCAAATGGAAATTGGCGATGGGTTCCAGATCGAGTTTGGCAAGTATATATGGAAAGGAAAAGACGGAAAGGGGCGGGGTAGAATGGGTATACGATAATTCAAGAGCGAGCGGGCTATTGGCAGATGCCAGGGCAGGGATGTTGAATACAAGGATACAAAGAGCTAAATATATGGAGGGACAAAGTACAGAATGTCGAGCATGTGGGCTAGGGAATGAGTCAATTGAGCATATTGTTAAAGAATGTACAGCCCTAGGGGGAAGCAGAGATATAGAGCTGTCGGATGCCCTAGCTCTAGGACCAAACGTTAGAAAGGACCTGGTCGATATTACAAAGAAGAGGCTGTCCCAATGGAAAGCAAATACTCAGTAGGTATGGAAGTGTACATTGATTATTCAGATGCATAGGTAACATATATGCTGCCGCTCTAAGCGCCCCTGATAAAAAAGGGTGACATGTGTATTTAGGTATGCATGCCAAGCGAATAATAAATCAATCAATCAATCAATCAATCAACAGCATAGCTGTAACGAGCGTCTTTAGTTTTAATGCCTGTATGCATTTAGCCTAAACAGCCTGAATTAAAAGTCAAATGTAGCACGAGCACGGCTCTTTGAACATGTAAATGTATGTCACAAGAGCCTGGGGAAAAGAGGAACTACTGTGGCCGCTAGATTACTAGTTGTTCCAAAATTGCTTAATTCAGTGGACAAACATCTCTTACTAATTATGTCTGTTTTTTATTTAATTTAGCAAAATCACATAATAACGAACAACAATTACATAATAATAATAATAAATTATTAAGATGTTTTCCTTTTCATGCAGTCCGAGCATACGAGAGAAGAAGTCATTTTCATACAGCTCGACCTCAATGTCGTCAAGACATGATAGAGGGCGCTCATACTGCATCTCGGCTTGCTCCGACTCATGTTTATATAGCTCTCCTTCCTGGTCTGAGTCTGCGGCAATGTTGAAGAGTTGTCGCGGGATCTTGTCCTGCAAGCAATTTTCGTCCGGGCCTTCGTCATCGTCCCAATCCAGGTCAGTATCACTGCGGTCCCCCTGAAACGCAGATATAATATTCTGCGTTCGTATTTTATATTTTTTTACTATCAAGTCAGCACACATATAGTGGCAATTATTACTGTATCTAATGATACTTAGTCATCATTACTTGCTGACGCCGTGTACCTTAACGAGTTAAATATCCACTCTCCCATAGAGTCTTAACCTGTCCAAAATCTAGTAATCACGTGCAAATATCGACCAATTGTGGTCGTCGGGATAAATAATGTCAAATGTATCGTATATTGCTAAGCAAAGTTTTTCGGGCTGACCCTCAGCCAAAATTTAACGTCCACGGAACTGTTTGTTCATATTGCTTCATAGACGGACCCCCATACATACAAATGTGCAACGGTGGAGCTCGAACCCGCGCACCTATGTGTCTCCTCCGGTCGCGAGACGCAGGCGGAATGCACCACGCCACCGAGCTCGATACCGGGCGCCGACGTCGCTCGTCGTCGCTAAGCAGCGTCTTGTGTAACAGTTTCAGTGTATCGCTAACTAATAGGATCGTTAATGTAAGAAACTACAATCGGGACTTTACCTGGCGGTCTCTAACTTGTCAGCCGTACTCACAATTTCGCATAGCGTGATGAGTGCAGCTATGTTGTGCACCTGTGTATGGACTAAATCGTCTTCGCCGTCCGAAAGGGAGTTCCTCAAATACCCGAAGTCTCCGGTTTTCTGTAACAAACAGAAATTTGGCGGTTAGAAGGTCATTAAAAGCATCACGACATGTTATACTGCTCTTATAGTGCTCACCTACTAACTGATTTGCTTTGTATACATACACGCAGCCACATACCGGTACTCGATGTATATATATATATATATAAACTGCTATTTTTTTAGTGCTTTGTTAAACCTTTATAGCAAGCTGCGCGTTAAAGCTTCACACTGAAAAAGTATGTTTTAAAGAAACCTTAATCCGACAGAGTCAGGACCCCGTTACCGGTGGTCGACTCGGCTAGCCCACTCCTCGGGTCTAGATCGTTCTCGAAATTTCTGAGGTTTAAGCGTATGATGTCTGGCAAGATCACAAGCAATGATCACGAGTCACTCTTGAGTTCTGGAGGATACAGAAACACAACAGGAGCAAATTATAGTAGAGATAATCATGCTGAAGAATGATTGTTAGTCACTATGTCGTCGTAAATTGTTTCAAAAGACATTTTAACACTACTACCTTTGTTGTCCTGAGCAGTATACGTATTATCCACACTTGTGAAAAACAAACTAAAGGAAAGTTGTCATCTGTGTTAATTGTGGACGTGTGGGTTCTGCTACAGACTGCTCGTGAGCTCTTAAGCCTGGATGCTCAGAATTTGCGTGTCTTAGTAAGTTGTTTTTGTGTTTTTCGCCAAGGGGAGCAAAGCTAACGGGGCTGTAGTATCTATGTCACCGCTCTATTATGTTCCGTTTGATCTGTATCAACAATTCTTAATGTATCGGCAAAAGAATCTAGATTTTCCTGAGCACTAGGATCTCTAGCTTCGTGGGTCGATTTAGAATCCGCATTGGACACAAATACTCGGTAACGTTTCGACGTTACATCGACGCGTCCACATGTACAATTTCCTTCATATCGACACGACTTCTTAGAAGCTTTGTGAAAAGGGAACGCAGGCTTCGGGATAATTAAATGCGGCGTTTGGTAGTAGCCCAAGGGGTCAAGTGTCCTTGCCTACTAAAGAGTTCGGGCTTCTGGTAGGGTGCCAACGCACTCTGATACAAAAATCTCGGACAATTAGATGGCTCTGCTGTGTAAGCACGTTTGCAGTTCACACACTACGCATTTACGGTATGCCCGTTGCAGCACGCATCTACTTGCTATATGACCCGTGCCTTAGCACTTAAAATATATCACTGGCCGGTAAGCTTCTAAAACCATATTGTACACTTTCTAGCCTAATAGCGCTGCGAGTGGCTACCGTGTGAAATCAGAACTATCTTTGTTAGCGGCTTCTTTGGCTGATTCGCTAGTCTCGCTCGCTTGTGTATAAGTGGTAAACTTCAGTCACACCGGGAGCAGACTTTAAAAGAATTTAACTTTCTGTGAAAACTGTAGACAAGCCATAATTGTGCGCGGAACCTTAAAATCGATGCACAAGTTGCCGCCATTGGTGTATCGCCTATTATCAAGACCGTGAGTAGCTGTTTGGCTGCATCGATAGCTGGGGCTAGTGCATCCGCAGCACGAAGGCTAATGGCTGAAGGCTAAGAAATATGCCCAGCTTACCAAGGAATTTATACATATGCTGCAGCATGCATTGGTGCCATGCAAATCTGTTGGCGAAGCGCACAGCTTTGGCTCTGTTATCAGACATCTCACTGCTCGTCTAGCGACCTCAAGCGTTGAAGCAACTACTAAAGCCATTCAGAAGGAACTTCAGGGTCATCGAAGAAAGCTCTATAGTTCAGCATAACATGGAAATCAATCAACAATCTACAAATACGTAAGAAAACGGCTTAAAATTAAACCCAAAGTTGGCGCAATCAAAAGGCAGGATGGTCAGTTCGCTACTAACACCTCTAAAAAGCTGAATTTCTCCGTGACACCCTTGTGTGAACCTATCCGTTTTCCGGTGAGTTGGCAGAGCGCTCCCGTCGGCCTCAACTTGATGTACAAACAACAGAAAATCTCACAAGCGTTGTTGACAGCTCCGCTGAGAACCTGACGCGACATCTTAGGAAGCTCTCAAATTAACACAGACGGAACACCAGATGGTATCAATGCGTTTGTATACAAGCGATGCGACCGTTCAGTATCGCCTTTATCGCTAATATTCCGACGTTTTCTTGAAGAAGGAACTATACCTGATTTGTTCCGCTGTGCCATCGCGTGCCCAGTGCAGGAGAAAGGGGATAAGACTGATGCACAAAACAATTACCCTGTATCGCTAACGTCCGTTCACAGTCACCGTTCACGGTCATCCGTGGGCTACCCTATGAAGTGTAATTGTGTTCTCTAGCCGGAGATAGAGACAAATCTAATCTGCTTTTGCTCGACACATCGACGGTTTAATTGGTGATTTCAACGCACTCGAATTGGTCATGTCTTGTATCAAAATTAATTCACAAAAAGTTGCAAATCGTTTGCCTTACAAATGTATTTTGAAAAACAATTTATTAGCTTTATTCATCCAGACTTGCATCGTACGTTTACGGCGCATCGCGCAATGACATATCGATGCGCCCTATATATATATATATATATATATATATATAATTTATTTAGCAACTCTTTTTTGAATTTATCAGAGCAAAATGCTGCGCTTCAAAAAAAGAGCCGAAAGTAGAAATAAAAAATTGCACATTATTATGTACAATAGTAGTGCCGGTCTAAGATATATATTTGTGGTAGTTAGATGGAAGACTAGCATCAGACGGATGAATTGCTGTCTCTTTAATTCGGTGGAATTGAAGCATCTATCACAAGTATATAGCAGGTATGTAGGTAGTCAATTAAAATATATAGTGGTTTGAAAACACGATATAGCTGCCCAATATATCGTTGCTTATTGTGTTCTCTACGCTGAGTTTGATTTTAAAGCTCGGAACAAAGCGTATCGATACTCCACTATATATATATATATATATATATATATATATATATGCACTGTCTGGGTTTTGTAGCCAGTGCATACACTATATCTATATAGAAGTTAAGATTAGTGAAATATAGTTAGAGCCGCTATATTTCACTAAAACAGGTGCACTCACCTTACCTAAATCTAACAACCGACACAGTCACTTCTACTTAAAAACGCTAAAATACACATAAGATAGGTCTTTGCAATGGTGAACGCACTGCTTACCTATTTGACACAGTGACGCGGCGAATTATAACAATTTTGCATCTTCTAAATGCAAAAAGGAACTGTCTGACGGTGTTGGATCTCACAGTTCGGTCACACTGGTGGTCACGATGGTCTGTGGCAAAACTCCCGTTAAAGAGCCAGATATAACTTGCGATCTAGGTATTTTAAGCGGGAGCTCGCACCAGTGCGACCGTCCGGCGCAACAGCTGAGTAGATTCTTTTGCAATTCCACTTTTACAACAGCTGAGTAGATTATTTTTCTCATTATGAAAAGTGGAACAAGTGTTTGGGGATAAAAGAAAAAAAAAAGATAATAAAAACAGAGGTTAACACCTATACCATATGATTGGCGATACTGACACACAAAGTAAAGGAGCACACTAAGCTATAACTTGATAGACAGTATGACTCGAAATGACAACAGAAACTGAAAAATTAGACCATTGCTCTAAGTAAATCCCTCCTTTCGGTCATGTGTTCCGATTAAAAAGCCATCTCTTGACGTCTCGGGTAAAACAGGTCAGGGACTTCGAGTAACGAATTTTCTGCGGGATGCTCTCCCACACCACGGGCAGTCTGTACACAAGAGATTGGATGCTAGATCTTTTCTGCACGCGAGGTATCACAAAAGTGGTAGCCCGTCGCGAGGTTTTCCGCCGCTGAGGGACTAGAGGGAAGACAACTTCAGTAGGTACTAAACTACGACTGATCTTGAAGCCAAAACTAGCTACTTGAAGACGATACAGCGAATCGATGGATAGAATCCTTAAGTCACAATATATATTTCTAACAGATTGACTACGTCTCATTCCAAATATAGCCCTCAGAGCATCGTTTTGTATTACATGAGTGGTACAAGACTAGCATCTTAGCTAGCCTTGTACCACTAGATGGTAGTCTATCGTATCCACCTCCCCACAAGAGAATGCCGTACGTGAGTACCGGCACAAACAGCGTTTTGTAGATAAATTTCAGACCATCCAGCGGAATTCCTATACGGTGCAAACGTCGCAGGGCCGATATAACTGCGTAACATTTGGGTGCGATATGATCAATATGAGCGTAGAGCATACTGTTCTGCGGTGTGATGCTCTCAGGGAAGCACGGGACGCAGCACCAACCGCTGTGAGGGGCCGACCCATCAAGGAGGTGGTCTCCCATATGATGACTTCGGCGGAGGCATGGAGGGAGGCGACGAACTTGTTCGACGCTGTTTTGACACTCAAGACAGCCAAGGAAACGGCCAGGCGGGAGAGGTTTGAGCGGGTCTCTCGGGAGAGTGGTCGAGACGAGGAGCCGAGGGAGGGGGGAGGGGGTGGGGAGCAGCCAGGCCCTCATGGTCTCGACGCACCCTCACAGGACGGATTACAAAATGGCATCCCCCTATCCAACCGCAGGTAGACATGCGGGATGATAGTAAGGGATAGAGCTGATTGAAGGAGAACGGCAGGGACGCCTCTCCCACGGTTTCGATGTAATGCCAAAGTAATACCGAGCCTGGGGGGGTGGGGAGGAATCCGGGTTTAGTGGGTTTGCGAGTCTCACACTAGTCACGCAGGCTGCTAGTGGCGCATGTGCATCATGCATTACCGAAACCTCCCAGAACAAAAAAAAAAAAAAATTCAGACCGAATTCAGAAGAAAGACGATCAAGGTCCGCCTGCAACCTTAATTCAGGAAAGTGAGGCTAGTCTTGCTAGCATTAACAACGAGGCCAAAATAATTAAATATTTTGATTACCTCCTTCACTTGGGATAGTGAGCGCGTTATATAGAGGGCTGGAGGGTCAGCCCTAAAGAAAAGTGAAGTGTCATCGGCAAAAGCTATCGGTTTGCCAATGTTCTCTTTTTCAATATTAAGCAGAATGAAATTCATGAGAATCAAGAACAGAAACGGTCTTAGCACTGATCCTTGTGGAGTTCCAATATTAACAGATCTTCACGAGGAAACCACTTGTCCTATACGGACAGACTGCAATCTAGAGGATAGAAATGAATTAAACCACTCGAACACCCAAGGCTTTGCAAAATTGCCGAACACCCAAGGCTTTGCAAAATTTGCAGAATGAAAGAATGGCGAACGCAATTGAATGCCGCGGTGACGTCGAGAAAGACGCCTAAACAGGCTTTTGTCGATTCAACAGAGTCGGTCACAAACTGCCACAGATGCGCTAGTGCCAGGCCCGTGGACCGACCGTGACGGAATCCAAATTGATTAGGCGATAGAAAGCTGCAGGATTCGAGGAAGCGTTCTAGCTGCACGAGAGCAAGCTTCTCGAATAGCTTTGAAATGCAGTCAACCAGGGTAGGTCGGTCGCTTTTAAGCTCCGCAACGTCGCCTTTCTTTTTGTAACTAGGTGTAACATGAGAAGCCTTAAGGGCGGTTGGAAACACTCCAGATGCGAGTGAAAGGTTTGCTATGTGCGTAAGAGGACCAGCAATGTATGAAGTACCAAGCTTTAGAAGTTGAGCAGGAAGTCCCGTTGCACTGCAGCTCCAGCTCCGTTTCTGCTTAAGTAGTATCGAGGCCACCTCAGTTACCGTTACAGCGCAAAAACTGAAGAAAACGTCATTACAGGGCCAAAGATTCCTTAATCGCGGTCTAATGTCGTCCTTAAAACTCAATGAAGAGACCGTCTTCAAACCCACCGATACGAAAAAGCGGTTAAATTCATCGGCTATTAAAACAGGATCTGTGGAAGTTTCTCCAGAAGAGGTGACAAGAGCAGAAGGCGACTCGGTCGAGCCCTTATGTTTACCACAGGACCTGTTGATGAACTGCCAGGGACGGCGGGCATCTCCACGTAAGGTATCAAACGGCTCCTTGTAGAACGCTGAACGTGCAATACGAACAGCAGTTTTGTACCTTTTCTGGCTCACCAGATAAGCATGTTTACTTTCTGGGGAATTAATCTTTCTGTGCCTAATGGACATTTTGTTAGCATGCCTTCTTAGGCGACGCAGTCCTGGCGAGAACACAAACTGAATGATGTGCTGTTTGATCGTCGTTGTTTCTCTGCATTTGAGCAAGGAGACAACAACAGGGAAATTGTATATATAAACACATTGCACAGTATGGACCTAATTTAGCAACCATACATATAAGACATGATAGCTTGCAATGACCATGTTCGGTGTCAACGTGCACGAGTCTTGCACGTGCAAATATTGCTTTTTCACGTACTATTGTGCGTAGGTTTACGCAGCGTGAGGAGTAACCAAGTAGAACTTTTGCGCAGCTTTCTGTTTTATTCGAAACGCTTTACTGTTGGATCATCTCGACGAATAGCAGAACAATTTCGTGGTGTGCCACAGTTTATTACTAAACAGAACTGGCGCCCATTAGGTGAGTTAGTTTTCACTTTTCGGTCTTCTAGCACGCATGGGCCGCAGACGCTCGAATACGTCCAGCGAAAGAATTGTATGCAATGAGAAAAGCTGAACGCCTAAGTTGTGACAATGTGGCGTACTGCATCTCTTCAGGTCTGACGTGCGCTGAAGCATGCCACGTGGTCCTGTTTCGAACTGCAGAATTGTTGCTATCAGCAGGAAGAGTGCGCTGTGACGTGTATTGGTGACATTAGACCATGCGACCATGGTAATCTCCATCCTGCGGACACTCGCACGAGAGAAAGTTCAGAAAGTCTTCAACTCTTGGTTGCCGCAAACGAAGTCGACTACGGGGAGTTCGAAAAAAAATGTGTTATGTCGTTCGGCGAAGAGCATATTTTTCTCGACCAGAACTAGACTCTAAAGAGCATCTTCACTGGGCATCTGCTTCGTATTTTCGAGGTAAGACATGTAGCCAATTAAACAACAATTAAAATGATGTACATCATAGCTCAAATAAGTAGATATATGTATGCATATTTCAGTTGAAAGGAACGAACGAAGATAGACAGCTTTATCTGTTTTGAGATACAACATGATGAAAGAAAACGCTCTGTTAGTCAACATAGATGCATTTTGTGTTTATACATATTGTACGAGACTGCGCAAACAAAATATTTATTTTAACTTTATAACTACTTCGTGAACTTAAATGCAAACATTTCAATATTCGGTTACGGCACCTTATATATATATATATATATATGGTTTCGCTAAACAAATATGGCAAATATGTTAGGAATTGTTAAACAATTTATATATAAGAGGGCGGATCGAGAAGTTATGATACATTTTCATAAAACGGAATATTTATTTAATCTTTTTCAGTGTTTCTGTTCTCACAGTAAGCACTTTCAACTCAGACAAGCTTCCTGTTGAGCCAGTAAATCTTCTTAGGTTTGCTATGATGGATTTTGACAGACTTCTACGTTCAAACAGGTATAATTGACTTTTATGCATTTAGACCATTATTTTAGGCGCCTTTCTAGCTGGTACTTCGTTGTGTACATTTGACGTTTAAAAATTGCCTAACTATTCGTAGTTTTTAGTTTTTAGGGAATTTACAGTATTTATGTGTGATTTTTCCGCAGTTTCACGGTCTCTTCGTGTCCGGATTATAGCATGAACGATGCGACGTACACTGCCGACGCGTCGCGACCGAAATTCGAACCTGCATTTCCGCATATGGTCATGTGCCCCACTCCTGGCCAATCCACATATCCACCAGGTACGTGTGAGCGCACATAAGACGTTGGTAAAGCAGCTGATCACATGTGCAAGTGTTCGTGCCCAGAGTGCAAGTAAGCAACCATGCATGTACAATATCTGTTTGACTAAAATAAAGACAACGACTTAGCATTTCACAATTTTTTGCAGCACATTACCGCAGCACATGTCAACCAAACGTAATTGAGCTTGTCAAACGCGTACCACGTCTACAATTGGCAATCATAATATGCACAGCTAACCAACAGCAATTAGCACAAAAAACAAACCAACAGAAAGCAGTACACCAGTATAACCGATATTTTCTAGTTAGCATCCAATTACTAAAACACAATTACTCTTCTTTACAGAGAACCGGAGGCTCAGGGTCTTTGAGCAATTTCTCCTGGACGGCGAAAGTGACCTGATTCTTACACAGGTGCACAACATCGCCGCCTCTATTACACTATGTGAACTCGTAAGTATGGCCGAAAAGAAAAGATCGCCGTTTCGTTAGCTATACATGACCTAAATTTCTAACCGGGTTATATCAGTTACTAGAAGAAATCTAATGGAATTGATTCCATCTTTTTAGTCGATGTTGCCATGTTCTAAGATGACACACTTGTCGATCATCATTTGCATTGTAATTATTAAAATATCAAAGAGTAACGCCGTCCGCATTCTCACGATCTGTGTTTTAGGAGGACTGCTACGTGACTGGTGACTGTAGTGAAGAGAATCACTTGGATGAGGACGCATTTGAGCCTGCCGTCACAACGACCAAATGCACCCAAATGAGAATCGACGGCAATGAGAAAGGGGGTGAATCGAAACAATCCGACATGCTGTTCGAACCCCCTCTGTCAAGACTCAGCGAAGATGTCGATAAGGACACAGCCGAAACGGACGACATTAGTGATGACGACACCTCGTCCGGCGATTTGAACTGTTTAATGGGTACTGGCCGGGTCTCTTCGGAAAATCGCCACACCTCACACAGATGGGATCCACCTGTAGCTCAGATCGGAGTCTGTGGCTTTTTCTACATAGCATACCTGCTCGGCATAAGGCCAGCATAGCCAAGCATCGAGTGCTGTTGTATAGGTATTACTGTTCCCGTGTTTTTGTGTCTTTGGTGTCAAATAAAAGCAGGCTTCGCGACGATTGAAGTCAACCATTTTACGATCGTGGAGTTTACTGTACGTCCTTAACCCCAATTGCAATTTCATTCTTTTGTTTTGAGGAAAGCGGTGCCTTTGGACAATTTTTTGTCAATCGTAGACAATCTGTCGTCTCTCTAATCAGCCAGCAATCTCCTTTTTAATCTAAGATCCCGTTATTTAAACATGCAATATACTCGTGTTTCCCTAGATCTTTTAAAACATTTTCCTGTATCCGGTTCAATTCCGTCGCCGTGCTTTTTTAGATGGTTGTTAGAGCGCTTCGTGGTTGGTCTCTACTAATACCCGATTTCCACTAGAAGTTGTTCTGTTTATAAAAATCAAAGTTGTGTGACGTTATTAAGGACCTCCGTCAAGACTGCCCATTCATAACCTCTGCTATATGACAGCAAGCTGTATGCTCATATATTGTCCTAATCAAATTCGACCGTAAATGGTATTCACGTTGGTTATCGTCTTTCTGTGCATGCGCCACAAACATAGAAATCAGGATCCTACAGTTTGCAGCTTTATTTCAAGTGACATACTATCCATTAGATGCATTTTTTTGCCCAAATGTCGCACCAGGTCGGCCCATTTTAAATGAGTTTAACCATATATGCCTAATACTCTGAAACTTATTTGAGCATCAAATTTAATAGCTTTCTGTCGACAGTGTGTACTGGGTGCACAATATTTACATACACAGTCATTAATTTCAAAGCAATACCCTTTTAGGCATATATATTGGTGGTAGCCATGCCAGGTAAGTCTACAGAGTACGCGTCTGTTTACTTGCGTTCCCTGCTTCCAACGGTCTGTCGTAAATGCAGGAGCGTCGGTGAACCTCTTTATGGCAAAGCTCAAATTGCGCTCTTCTCTGTAGGCGCGATATTGCTCTACGACCAGTGCGCTAAAATCGTATTTGTCCAAGATAAGGTCTTTCACAAAGCTTCGCTCTTGGCATAGTTCAGCGCCAAGGTTGTCAGTGCGTTACGCGATAGTCTGAGCATATATAATGCTTCACAAAATTAGCTTTTTTTTGTCTATTTCTTTCATGTTGTCTAAGGTTAAGTTTGGTGTAAGGGCCCGAAGGCAGCAAGTAATAATTCGAGCAGTTTTTATCTTAAAGAGGTTCATTCCAGTCTTAGTGTCATGGCCGATACTGTTTTTGCACGCTTGTTCTCTATGTGTTTTGTAAAAGATAGACCGGAAGTAAAGGTTGCCCCGAAATAGCTAAATTGACTTACTAATTCGATATTTTGGTTATTGACTTTGATGATATAGTCAAGACCGGCGTATCGACCTCCTAGGGAAAATCTAAGCATTTTTGTACTGGATGCGTTAATTGTCAACTTATACTGTGCGCATCATTAGCTCATTTAGTTGAGATGAAACTGTGGGTGTGATCTGTACTTGGCAATTATGATAAGATCGTCAGCGTAGAATTCATGCAGGGCTTTAGCATTTCGTTTTGGGGCTTAATCCTGCTACATAGAGGATGAATAAAAAAAGGGCTTGCCGTGTAGCATTGTGCTAGCCCAATGGCCTGTTTAACCTTTTGCGCAATACCGTGAGGCCCATTTCAAATTGTGATAAGGTTCGCAGTGAGAATGCTTCTGATTAGGTTGAACATTCGACCTTTGATGCCGCATAACTTTCAAGAGGCAGTCTCTAAGTACACTATCAGAAGCGGTTATGTTGTCAACAAACGCTGCGAAGGTCAGTTGTCCGTTGTCGAAACGTCCCCGCACGTGACGAAGGACTTCCCTGAGAGCTCGTTCAGTTGAGCGGTCTTTTAAGAACCCATTCTGTTCAGTAGGTATTAGGTTTTTACAATCGCTATACAGTCGGGTCAGAATTACTGAGGTTCATATTTTGTAGATTATGCTAGTCAATGGTATCCCGCGGAAGTTCGCTGGCTCTGTGGCGTCGCCTCCGCTCTTAAAAATTAGTTGCAGGTAGCTTCGGCACCATTTCTCGGGGATGCAACCGTGTTTTGAGCATGCACGCTGTCAGCTTTGGGACTACGTGCTATTGCTTGCTTATGATGTTCATAGTAAATACCACCAGGAACTGATGATTTTCCGTTCTTTTTTCGCTAGTATAGCCCTTTAAACCTCCCCTTCCGTAAAGTCTTCTCAATGAGACTTTATGTGAGATGCGTGCTTCTTGTCGGGCAGTTGTACATCGTGGCTCAGTAGGATTGTGAAATGTGAAACCCACTCTTCGTCATTTATTAGCGGGTTTACTATAGCAAGTCTCTTTGGTAAGAGAATCCATGGTCTCTATATGCTTTCTCGTACCTGATGTGTGCGCTGCGCAGTCTTATATTCATATATTTTTCTCATCATCATTCGCTTATACGTTTTCTTCAGCTCAGTTAGGTTTGCCAATCCTGATGGGAGTCAATCGTTGTGCCAACATATGCGTCCCTTGATGGTTTTGTATTCGTGCTCAAACCATGGTTTATGTCTCTGGTTTGCCGCAGTGTTCGTCTTATGTAATGCTGCAGCTTGAATGGCTCACCGAAGTGAGCGCTCGTGAAAGTCTGAGTCTACTTTGGCCGCATCTTGTAGTAGGTGTAAGGCTTGTTCCAGCTTGCTGAGATTTATCTTGCGGCCGAGGGGAATTCATTTGTCACCGGGAGTTCTACTCGTATGAGCAAGGCTGAAAGTAACCATACAGTACTTCCGCTCCGCTGAAATTTATGGTCCTTTATGTAGGCTCCCGGTTCACTAGAGGTACTCATAATTAAGTCTACAGCACTTTTTCCATTCCATTCTATATATGTAGCGTCGGAATAATTACCTTTTATCGGCAAGCTTATTTTCCTCACTCCCTCGATAAAAGCTGTCGCTCTTGAGTCATCCTTAGCGAGGTTACAATTAATGTCCTCTGCTATGATAGTGTATTTACAATTGTCTGTGGATAGCACCAGGGACTCTCTAATACCAAGTAAAATGTCTGGCACCTTGACGCCAGGTGGGCTGTATATACATATTAAATAAAAGTCCCTTATGTCAACAACAAGTAATCTAGCCGTGAAAATAAGTAATCTATACCATTCTGTTGTGCGTACAGCAACCGACACCCCCTATTTGGGTTGTCCTCTACCGGGGGTCTTTATAGCTTTACCATGGTAGATCTTATGTTTATGTAACACAATGGCTGTTACGATTGTTTCAGTGAGAAACATAATGTTATATTGCGCAAACTCGTTTTCCGACAACTATCTAATATTGAATGAAATCCTTCTATATTCCAAAGAATACACTGAGATATTGTCTTGGGCTCTGAACTTTTGGTCGTGTTCGTAACAAGTTTATTGTTGCCGCATTCGAGTTTTAGTCAATTTGGCGGGCTACCCTCGACCAGCATTGTATCAGATTGTTCAAAATTGGAGTCGTTTGTTACCTAATCCTGAGGACGGTGGTTGCGGTGCCCTAAACACCCTGTATGCTTTCAATTGGCCTCGGAACGGCTTTAACTGTGTACCTTCCGGCCATACAGCTGGGTCTAATAAATCAGAAAAAGTGTCTAGAATGACTAGAATATGGAAGGTATTGTAATATGCTTGGCTAAGCTCAGTAAGCTTTGTTTCTTTTACGCCTGAGCTGGTTCCAACGATTCTAGTTACATAATACTGAACATTCGACTCGTTGTGTGTAAGATCAATACGGCTCACGAACAGTTCTCTTTGCCGTGGTCGCTCAGGTACGTCTTCGTCTTTGACTACCTTCAGATGTGTCATCCTGTTCCTGCCGGTGGTGGTGGCTTTGGTTTTGCGATCTCTCCATACTTGTGTACGCCACCTGTCGTCACGTTTCTCTGGCTTCGTTGGTGTGCGTCCATGTGGGTTCTTCTTATGCACGTCGTCGTAAAAGCCAAGACGTAGCGGTGTGTGTAGTGTTTGTGCGTGCAAGCCACGTTAGCGGGGGTGATCATCTGTTGGAACGTTTGAGGCTGCTGTCGGCCGATTGTCAGTTGTTGTTGTGTGCTGACGTTGCCGTTCGATTTAGTCGGTTTTTTAGCATCTGTATCTCCGAGGCACAATTGCAAGATGACTTGACAGTTATCGACTTAGAAACTATCGTCGAAGCTTCGACCCAGAAACAGTACTTGCATTACGTTGTTGCCTTATCAGGGATATTCTAGCTATAATGTGTGTGAACATGTTTGTCACAGCTTTCGCAGACAGTTCTACCACTCACTTGTTGAAACTATCCTTCACAAGTAACACACGGAAGACCAGGATTTGTCTCTATATCTTCTCGTTGTAACAGGATGATTACAAGTGCTGTGGCTCGGAGTGTGTGGGCCTTGGTGAAGCTGCGGCGAGGTACGTTGAGGTAGACGGTCATTACATTCACTGTGTCCTGAGAGTCCTCTTTGTCGAAAACTGGAAGAGTTTTGTTTTGGGATTTTGCCAGAAAGTATAGAATTATGAGATCACTCAGAAAACGCGCCCGGGCAGTTGGAGCCATATTAGAAACTTTTGAAAATGAAATTATGAAATCATATAGCAAGCGCTTTTCTGCATCTATCTAAAATTTGTCAGGTATAGCAACAACTGTTATACGTGATGATAAGTCGTCAGTATGCAGAAATTATATATATATATATATATATATATATATATTAATCCATCGATATATAAGAGTATTGCGCAATACGCAGTAAATTCAATAAAATAAAACCACACTGTTTGCCGTAAGATGGGCTTTCATAAGTCTGGCGAGTTGTGTATTTGACAGACTGAATTTTGATACGATTTGTGTTTTTGTCGGTGGGATAGTTTGGAAGAGATGGCCAATGAGTTTCCATTTTAACTTAAATTGTAGTTACTTAAAACGACAATAAAATAAGAACTTGACACTAAATTGGTAATTATTTGTTTCCAAATATCAAAATAAAACACGCCGTAATAAGTGACACAACGGCGGAGGTGCAACATCACCAACAGTTTCTTATATTTTCTCATATGCCTCAGTTTGGGCTTAACTGGGCAATCTGCGGTGCTGCAATATATGTACATCCAGCTAGATAACTTAAAATTGCACACCTTATGAGCTTAAATCTTATAGATGACTACGAATAATGCTCTCTGAATAAAGCCTGAATTATTCCTTTCAGAACGAACATTATCTGCACTTGGCGCAATGGAAGCTTCAAGTATATGTCCCCCTCAGGTGGCGCAAAAAGTAGCGGAAGAGGCTTGTTAACATCACACAACTGAGCAAACGGCATTGATCAGGCATCGGAACCGGGTACTTTTCAGATTAAGTTTAGAGCCCGCAGCAACAGTCACTGGGTGTATACTCTTGCTAATTTTGGTCGAGATAACGGAGATATCTTAAGAGTTCATTCGCAATTCGAACCGGAACACGAACACAACTGACACTGCAAATACTCGCAAAGCGTAGTAGAGGGTTTGTAATGTTTGCGTGACCTCTATTTATCAGATAGGGATGGAAGCAATCTAGAAGAAATTGCGGGGGAGCCGTGTTTACCAATCAGCTACTATGATAAACAATGCAACGATTGTTTATTAAATACAAAACAGCAACAACAACAACAACATGGTACTGGCGTCGTGAGATTGTCATTCCTCTTATCAGAGACCTGTCTCGGATGGCTGCCCTCTCTCAGTCTGCAATGGTCATGCATTTAAGAGGCACAGCAGATAAGCAGTAAGCACATTCAACTCGATCAGCAGTAGGCGTTCAATACGAGCTCATAGTCATCAGCCTTAAATCCGTCGTTATGGACTTCGACTTCCTTCGACGCCAAAACAGGTTTGCCTATAATGAATTCAAGCGACCGCTGGCCACATTGTTCTATCTAGCCCATCATTGCATACTGTTTACGTATGTTTGCTTAAACAGGCGTATCTGTTCTACCAAGCTTCAGAAGCTGTTCCTAACTAATCCCGTGTTTCGTTTTGCTGCAGCACCACTGCTTCTGTGGATCCCGGTCGCAACGGGAATGGTGAGACACACAGCGCCGAAGAGCCACCAAAGAGATTTCAGCATCCGTTTCCGCACATGCTGGAAGAGCACCTAGAACCCTGCGCACACTTCATGCAAACGGTTATGTTCCACATTCCTTGTCCGTGCAGGAATCAATCAGGTGTGTACGCGAGCACATAGGTAAATTGATTCGGCCGCTAAATATCTGTAGACCTGTACTGCTACAAATATTATGGTGAATCAATATGTATGTCATGCTAAATATCTGTATGCCTGTATGTATGTCTGCATGTTTTTACATACATTTACGAGCAATTAAAAATATACACCATTTATTCGTTTAGCTTTATATAGCAATCTAGAAGGGGTCTGCTTTTTCATTTGATAATCGACAGACTAGCAATGGTAAGACTACGCAGCATGACAAAAGCTCACCTTACGGACAACTTGTGTAAAGCTTTAACGCGCAGCTCTCTATAAAGATTTAGCAATGTCTCGTTTATGTAGCGTTTTATTGGCAGCATATATATATATATATATATATATATATATATATGTATATAGCAAATCAATTAGAAGGTGAACACTATAAGAACAACATTTCATGATATTTTTTGCTTCTTTCTAACTGCACAATTTATATTTGTTACAGAAAGCCGGAGGCTCGGCGTGTTTGAGCAACTTTTCTTGGACGGCGAAGAGGAACTGGTCCAAACACAGGAGCACAATATAGCTGCACTCAACACGCTTTGCGAAATCGTGAGTACAACAGACAAAGTAGAGATCGTCCGGCTGTAGTTTCTGACATTAATGATCCTATTACCCAGGGAAACACTGAAACCGTTCTAACCAATATATAGTTCACAGAACATTGCTTAGCGGTGTACGATGCATTTGACATTATTTATGATATATTTTCACCGACGACAATGGTTAGTCGATATTTGTACGTGATTACTAGACTCCCAAAGAGCAACGTATACAGGTTAAGACTCTATGTCAACAATAACCGATATCATGCCCGGCCATCGACGTCTTGAAGATTTGTTTAATTATATAAGGGGATGAGGGATTGTCTAGAAATAAAAACAACCCCCTTAAAATGTCTTAATTGTATGTTAAGTCTATATGGGTAAGTAGATATTTAAGTCGTTAAAGCACCTGACGTCGGCGAAACTAATGTTTTATACTTAAGAATGATTGCCATTATCTGTGTGCCGACTTGATGGTGAAGCCGATACCGAATATAAACGCAGAACTTACTATCTGCGTTTCAGGAGGACTGCGGTGATACTGACGTTGCCTGGGACGATGATGAAGACTGGGACGAAAATGACTTGCAGGACTTAGCCGCAGAATCACACTACGAGGGCGAGCTGTATGACAGCGAGTCAGACCAAGACGACATGCTGTATGAACGCCCTCTATCACGACTTGGCGGCGATGAGGTCGAACTCTACGGGAGCGACTTCATCTCTTGTACACTCGGGCTAGTATTGCGTGTCGTGCAACAATGTATCGATTTGAGTCTGTCGTTAGTGCGTTTCTACTATGTAAAACTCTACTTTTGTCACCTCAATTTTGTAGTCACTAATAAACGCATTATACTGTGATATCAAGGAAGAGTTGATTATTTTAATTGCGCTTTGAATTCATTTATAATTACCTGAATGTCAGCCATTTATTGCCACTATTTACGCATTACGTAGAAATACATTACACATTACGTAGTTAATTGAAATAAAATGCTGCGTTTACGATATTGAATATCAGTTATTATAAAAATTGCCATTTTATCAGATTAAGGTGGTTAAGTGTGAGTCTTCGTCAACTACTGCTAGTAGGGTCCACTTTTTGATAGCACCGTCTTGCTCTGAAGTAAAGCGGTGGATCCAGGTTTCGTCGACGGTTACGAATCGGTCGAAAAAATTGCTTTAATTTTTTCCATGCCTGCATGCTGATGCAGTATTTTATGTGCTGCACCGTAGCTAATGCCCATTTATTCCGCTAGTTCGCGCATATATCGCGCTAGCATAGTTCGCGTATACATACATATATACACACGTATGCTTAAACTATATATATATATATATATATATATATATATATATATATATATATATATATATATATATAGAGTAACTTTAACTTGACATAAATATACTTTCACACTCAATAGGGAAGCTCCAAAAAACTGCAACCCCTCTGATACTTAAGTATTTTGAAATCTTTAGCATTCAGGGTATGCTTTCAAGACTCTAAAAGTTTTTCTTCGGCGTTGTAGTCAGCTAAAGTTTTTCAAAATTGTCTAGTTTATATGTTTATATGTATGGGTGCTTGGGTGCATGGATGCACCGCCTCAACAAATGTATATAAATTAGTGAAAATTACGTCAAAACCGAATTTTTTTGTTGGACTTAACAACGTATCCTAAAGCAAAATGCATAAAGAGAGTTTGCAACGGCTTAATTCCGCTAACGAGGCTTTAGGAAATATGATGTAATGTCGACTTTTTAAAGAAAATACATTTTCCGACGGAGGTTTCGCAGTAAAAATGTAAATTAGGACAACTGTATCTGTATACTGAACAACCGAAAAGCCTCACATTTTCACGAAGGGCCGTTACATGTGCCCCATAGGACAGCCTTATTTTTTGCACTTCACGGTGAATGACGAGCATTATCTTAGCATGATGCTCAACTATCTTTGCCCAAACCTGGACAAAATGCGAGTACACTCTGGTTCTGACAGGATGGTGCCACAAGCCGCACAGCAAACGACAAAATTAAGCTTTTGGACATAAACTGCCCCGTGTGGGATATTCTCACGTAGAGGGGGCATTCGATCGCGTTCAAGACCTTGCGATTGAACGCCGTTAGATTTTTCCTGTGGGTTTTTTTGACGAGCAAAGTGTACGTTAACAGTCCCGCAACCATTAGCGACCTAAGACCAACATTAAAGTGTGCGCTAGTATAATTCGGTCGGATTTATATATAGAAGTTTACCCGTATATATCCATATACGGAATATCCGATTTAGAGTGCTCCAAATCGGATATTCCGTATATGGCTTGTAAAAACCAAAAACTCATTATCTTGCTGATATTCAGGCCTTCGCTAGACAACGGGGGAACTCGGCAGCAGTATTATTCTTGTAAATTGGTCAACTGCGGAACGTGTTTTCCTTAAGGGTATATTTACTTGGCCTAAAATAGCAATGACGTCAATATAGCATAATAAATGGTCTTCTATATAAGCTTCATCGATACTTCCAGCGCAATACTGCTCAAGGGCAACGTTCTGCCATATAGTTACCGACAATTATAGCAAGTGTTCAGTTGAACATGTGAGATTCTTTACATGAAACGCCGTTCGCCATAATTACTTACATGTTTTAAGTCACTCGTCCAAGAAGCTATCATACTAATATGTTGTCGAATATGGGTGAGGAGCTTATCCAAGAAGTTATTTGAAACACCTTAGAACGTATAAGTACATCGACTGCATACGAAAAAGAACGTTCTAATAGTATTAATAATACTTGGAGGAGCACGTCACTGCATGTGTATCGAGTAAGTATCGAGCGACTTCTTCTCGCGTATAATAGGCCTACATTAAAAGACAACCATCTCAGTGTGAATTTGCTAAACTAAATAAACATAGATAGAACCAATGATATATGTTTGCTCACTGAATTAAGTGCTTTTGGAACATCTAGAAAGATAGCGACCACAATAGTTCCTCTCGTTCATTGGCTTCTGTGACAGACATTTGCCTGTGCGCAAGAGCATGCTCGTGCTACATTTGATTCAGAATTAAAACAGTTTGGGGTAAATGTATACGGTTAGGGCTAGAGTCGCTCGACGCAGCTATACTGATAAGTAGCCTCAGCTTAAATATTATGACAACAGCAGGCGTTACCGGTAGGTATTTTTTTGTTTTTTGTTTTTTTGCTCGCTCGCTTGTTTGTTTTATTCAATACACAGGCGTGGGTGTCGTCAGCTGTTCAAGCTGCGCTGACGTGTTTTCGTAACAGTGCGTATAATTGTTGCTATTTCAGTGGTTAGTCGGTGTTTCTAACAGTGAATCTGGGCCGTAACGGATAGTGTGCAGGTTAAGTTTCTCCGGACAATATTTACATCTCCTGCTACCTGAAAACCGGAGCTTTCACACCCATAATCGGACTTTCAATCATCATCATCAGCATCATTAGTGTGTATTCTCTATCATCTACAACCCAGCTACCGCCTTCAGCGTTTTCATCATTACTGTGCCTTCACTAGTTAGCTGTTACTTATAGTCGGCATCATCACCACCACAGCCATCATCACTATCAACACCCAGTACTACTATACCTCATCATCAAATACCATCTTAAGCGTCATCATCATTAGTACATCTTCATCGTCATCATCATTCATTCCAGCTAGCGACCACTCATAGTCGTCATCACCATCACCACCACAGCCATCATCACCATTTTCACCACAGACACCATCACTAACTTCACCATCAACGTCGCCACTGCCGCCATTCCACATTAGGGTAACCAGAATCAATATTATTATATTGAGCGAAGATAAAATCCGTCTGCGTTTGCCTGTAAACAAAAAATATTCTGTTTGTAAACAGGCGCGGCGTAGCAGGTGGCCATGCCTCTGAAACGAACGCCGCCTAAATGGCAAGAGAAGGAGCCGCCGGAACAACGTGCATCACTGCACGTAGACAGTACGATGCCTACGGATGGATGCATTACAGGAGCAGTCAGTGGTGCGCGCGGTCCGTCTAACCGTCCAATGGCAAGTGGCGAGAAGCGGACCGCATCAAGCCCCGCAGAAGACGCTCGTAGTAAAGGTATGCGTGTTTGCGAGGCCGAACCTCGCCCGGTAAGCAAGGAGGACGCCAGCGAAGCAACCGAGGAAGCCTGTAGCGGTGAGGAATCTCATAGCGATTCGGAGTTTACCACGGTGACCCGGCATAAGCGCTCTCGCGCTATGAAGGTGCCGCCAAGAGTAAGATTTGACAGGCAGGAAGCTGTTATATTCTCCGCAGATGACAACGCCCTTGAACACAACTTTAACGAGATCTGTGGCGACATCGCGAAGATCGTCGGGGGGAAAATAGAGGAGCCTCACTTCACAAAAAACTGAGAACTTGTCATAATCGTGGAGAGGGAAGATGATAGAGCAACTTTACTCTCGTTATCGGAGTTAGCGAAAGTTAAAGTCTCATCAAGAATAAGCGGAACACGATCTACAATAAAGGGCAAAATCACCGGAATCGGCGACATTATCGGCGCTGCAGTCTTCCGGAGTGACAGAAGTTTCTCGGGTAAAAGCGAAGAACCCCAGAACCAACGCCGTATCGGCTACGGAGCACGTTATTTTGACGTTCTCTGGCAACAGCTTTCCGGCTGAGGTGCGTCTGGGGCTTAAGCGACACGGAGTGGTACTATATCGTGAACCCTCGCAGTGCTATAGGTGTTATAGTCTAGATCACTTCGAAAATGCGGCTCTATGGAGCACCTCAGAAAAAACTGCAACGCCCAGGCCCGCTGTTGTTTGTGCAACGGGGAGCATGAGGCTACGTGGGGAGGATGCCCGCAAAGGCTGCTGCGAATGGAACAACTAAAAAGGGCCTCACGAAGCATAGCACAGAAGCAGCACGACGCCCCGTCGGTTCCAGTATGTATACCAGTATCCAACGTGCAAGCATCTGAAAAGTTTACAAAACGAAGTTGGTCCTCTGTCGTAAAGAATGAAGTAAGAGAAGTGAACCATGGAATTAATATTCCCACGACCACGACGCACGCAGAGGACGCAGACCGTATCAACCTAAAGACCGCAGTCTCCCCACAACAGCCAAACCTATTGGCACAGCCATCAACAGACAGTATCGTTGAAGAAGTACTCCGCAGGCTGTCTCCAATCATACAAGACACCATAACGACGGTTATCTCAAAGGTTTTAGAAAATGTACTGCCTGTAGTCATGCGCGCGGTAAGCGGGGCAATGTCACAGCCTCAACAGAGCTCAGTGGACGCATTCTCGCTGGCTGAGACGATCCAGCTAGCACTCCGTGGCAATGTAAAAGAAACTGCGGCACTTCTAACAACTAGAAGTGATGGCAATAAACACAGCACCACGGCCCGTGGAGCAAAGACTCAGTGACGCTCGGGAGAGACTGGGCCCAAGAATCAGAATATGAACACGAGTGCACCGAATACAAACATTTGGACTCCACAAGAGAACGTAAGAAACAATTTCCTATCCTGCAATCAAGAAAAGCTTACACCGGTTATCAAAGTAGTGATGTGGAACTGCGAAGGGCATGGCGTATTAGATCTGTTAGGCATGGAGGCACTTCGAGCAGTGGATATTCTAATATTGACGGAAACTTGGGCGCTTAAACCTTTCTCGTTGGGGGGCTTCTACGGATATCACGCACTAGCACATAAAGGTGAGGGACGGGGCAGGCCAAGTGGGGGGTTTCAGTGTTCACGAGAGCAGAAATTGGAGAGATGACAATTGGAATAATAACCGAAAACTTAGTAGCAATAGCGTCGAAGGAGTTTGAAATTGTGGCAGCCTATGTTAAACCGGCAGGTGTAGAGTCCACTGAAGTCATGACAGAGCGTATCATGCTTGGAGTTGAAGCGGTGCCGAGAAAGGCACCGATGATTCTAGCAGGGGATTTTAATGCGAGGTTGGATAGGGGTAATCTGGAGCGAACTGAAGCATTTTTAGATATTATAACGGAGATAGGATGCTGGTTAGTCAGCGAGCCAGGCCTAAACACTTGAATGTAGTACTGACAGTAATTGACGTTTTTGCCACCGACGGAAACGCAGAGGATATAACATTTTTGGGAAATACATCATTTAGGGAAGGAACGGGGCTTAGAAGGCATATACCTATGAGGATAGCATTCAAAGTTAGTAATAGTAGGGAGTATAGCCGTAGGCCGGGGACCGGGACAAGACTAGATAGAAAGATCTTCTTAGAGGGAGTGGGGGAAGTGTGCCCACCAGAGGAGATTCAAATAGAGTCATATGAGCGTAAATTGACGAATCTGATAAAAGGTGCACTGGTTCCTCGCCAAGAACGAAAAGGAAGGCCCTGGTTCAACGATCGGTGTAGAGCAGCGAAAGATGCCAACAGACTAACTAGAGAATATGTGAAGATGTTTCCTGTATTAAGGCCGTTCGCAAGTATGGTAAAGAAAATGACACAAAAGGCATACAAGAAAGAGAAACAAAAATATTGGGAAAGTCAGGAGTGGGCGCTGTTGCAAGGAGCAGAGAAACAACCACACAAGTGGCTAAAACAAAAAAGAAAACGGCAGTGCCCAGTGGAGACTGGGCGATTAATTAAGCACTTTGCTAGTGTGCTGCAGGGAGCCGATACTACCCCAAAGTAAATAACATTATTCAACGGGCCTTGGGACGAGGAAACAGAACATGCACGGGAATGGGTAATCCGACCAGTCACAATCGAAGACGTTGTCAGGGCAATTGAAAAGGCGCCTAGAGGCAAAGCTGCCGGGAACAATATGATACGTAACGAGCATTTAAAGCAAACGCTGGCACTCGCACCATGCTGGAAAGCTTTATTTGACGAGTGCCTTAAATCCAGGGAAGTACCAAAAGCGTGGAAAGAAGATACCTTGATTGTCATACCAAAAGGAAAAGGCATAGAAACTGAGCCGGAATCTTGGAGGGGCATAACACTTAAGAGTTGCCCCTATAAAATTTTCTCGGGAATAATATCAGATAGACTAGAGCATTACCTCGAAACCAGAAACGCAATACCAGAAGAACAACATGGGTTCAGAAGGTCGAAGTCGACCCATACGGCCCTACGCCAGTTGCCGGCAGAAATTTGGGAAACTCTATCGGAACCTAGAAGACCGTTATACGCAATATTTATAGATTTTAAAGCTGCCTTTGACTTAGCGCCACGAAGTAGGATTATAGAAAAAATAGCCTTGGAGGGAGTTCCGTATCGCTTACTAAAACCTTTAAGTACCATTCTTGGGGAGACTACAGTATACATCGACAACGGTATTGGGATTGTGGGAAGAGTAAAGCAAACTACAGGCGTGGCCCAAGGAGACGGACTTAGCCCGTTGCTTTTTTCGGTACTATTGAGAGGGCTACCTAACCGGGTGAGGCAGGGGTGGACCCGAGAGTGGGCAAATACATTAATGTATGCAGATGACATTGCGATCTATGGCAGGAGTTTATTTAGGGTTAAGCACGAACTAGAGCGGCTAATCGATTATATGGACGACATGGGACTTAGTATTAACTGGCAAAAGACAGTAGCAGTAAAATTTCGAAGAGGAGGTCGATTGGCGAAAGACGATGTTCTTCGAGCCACGTCTAATGGTAGCAGTTTTCGGAAACATATTGAAATCAGAGTAGGAAAAGCCATTAGAGCGGCAGCAGCAATTAAAAACCCGCAAATGTTGTCAATACATACCGCGTCCGCCCTTTTCAAGATTGAAATAGAACCAATAGCAACATTTGGTGTATCACTTATATGGGAGAAATTAGAAGAGGCAGATCTACAGTTACTAGATAGAGTTCGATTTTTCTTCATTCCTACGTACCATTGAAACCGCAGCCATTCGACGTGAATTTGTAGATTTAGTTATCTAACCTTTTCGCCAGTGTTACATCAGCACCAAGGATAGCTGAAGTTCGATCCTACACACCTCTACTCTTGTTTCTGCTGTGTCTGAGGTGAATTAAAACGCGGGCAGTGGCTCTCGTGTGGTAGGTACGGAACTCGAGATATCAGCTGAGTTTGACAGCAGTGTTGTTATCTATCGAACAGATATCACAACAACCAAACAGGTGTTCGTAGTGAACATATGTCGACGCGAGATACTTCAGCTCTAAAGCGAACGATGCCGGAAGATAATACAAGTGCCAATTCTAAAAAGGCTCGTACTTCATCGAAATGCCCGAACTGTGCTCGCACTGTAAGCAAAACTGTATCGTCCATCCAATGTACTGGGTGTTCTCTTTGGGTCCACCTTGCTAAGTGCACCAATTTCACCTATCTCGAAGCTAAGAAGGATGAAATAATGAAGAATTTCAAGTGCCACAACTGTAAACCCCCTCCTCTCAGTGACTGTGATGATGAAGAGATGCCAACTAATGAAACCGATCTGGTGATGATTGTCAAATCTCTAGTCGGTCAGGTTCAAAGACTGAACTGGACAGTCCGCACATTAGTGTCAAGAAATGACACATTGCTTGAGCGGAACCAAATGTTAGAGAAAAAGTTAACCAAGTTCCTTAGTAACAGAGATGCATCGTTGAATAAGAGCATCAAAGCTAGGGGTACTCGCTTTGAAAGCCCACCCAGAGGTAGGGGGAGAATGATCACATCTGTGAATCGCTCACCAAGCCGATCTCTCAGCAGATCCCAATCAAGAGGGCGTCAACAGAGTATTCATCAGCAAGCGTCAAATCAAGCAAGAAAGACTGCAGCTGGTGGCAAAGAAAATCGAAATCCAAGACGAGTACTCGTTGTTCAAAACTGCAAGGAACAACGTCCTCATGCCTTACCTAGTGCCTCGGTGCGTCTGCACACGGAACGTATCTTTGTATCCGGACAAGAGCCAGGCCTGAATGCAACAGTACTACATGACCACCTGATGAAGTCTGGGGTGTACCCCATCGTGATTAAGAAGCTGAAAACTCGTTTTGCCCATTATAGCTCTTTCTATGTTGAAATCCCTGACACTGATGTGGATAAGATGTTTAACGAAGATATCTGGAATGAAGGTGCCATAGTCAAGATCTTCAACGGGCGCCTTCGAGAGGCTGATGTTATTGAGCGACATCCATCCCAATGACTGAACAGAACATGCCAACGGACATCAATTTTAGACACGGACAAGCTTTCTTATAATAATTTGACTCTTAACAGTAACTCATACTCTGATTTTAAATGTATATCCTTAAACGCGCGATCGCTGGCTAAACCAGGAGCGATTGACTGCCTGCACGCGTTTATGGAAATAGAAGAAATTGACATCGCGTACGTAACGGAGACGTGGCTGACCGACAAGGTAACGTCCGCTGAACTGAGCGCTGGTGGAAGATATGAGGTGTTTCGTAATGATCGTGTCGGCCAAAGTGGTGGAGGCGTCTTACTGCTAGTGAATTCCAAGGTTCCCTGTGCCGAAGTCTCCCGAGGTAGCTCATCTTCCGAAACTATCGCAGCTGACGTGCTTCTGCCTGATTGCAAGATTCGACTCGTCTGCTCGTATTTCAGTCCGACAGGATCGCGCGCCGATCAGGAGGAAAAAATGAAGAATTTGGTTGCTGATCTCAACGCACTCGTGACTGATGATGTGAGTGTTGTTATCTCTGGAGACCTCAATCAACCGGGAATAAATTGGTCAGATTGGCGTTGTTCGTCATCACGACGCTCTGATGAATTGACAGATGGAGGAGAGCTTTCAGTTGAGGAGATGTTTCTTCAGTTCTGCTGCGAAGCTGGTCTTCAGCAGCTGGTATGCACCCCGACCCGCGGACTGAATATACTGGACGTTGTTCTAGCCGCTGACGACTCAGTTGACAACATAGCTGTATCGACCGCGCCAATCACCACTGATCATAAAATGATCAAGTTCACCATATCGCGAGGTCCGCCCATGCCTGAGACACGCACTGACTGGTGGGACTACGGCAAAGGTGACTACGAAGGAATGATCACAAATCTGATTGCGACTGACTGGAATAATTTCTTCGTTGCCTGTCCTGACGTAGATAGCATGTATAATAAGTTTGTGAGCTACATGCATTTCTTGCTTGAAATATTTGTACCTCGGAGGACTTCGGATGCCGAGAGTAGACTAAGCTTTGGTATCCAACGGATTACCCGACAATTGAGCAACGCAACGCCGGAGAGAGGGCCTGCATTGCAGAAGAAGCTGCAGAGGATGCTCCATAGAAAACGTATCATTGAGGAGAGCAGTGTTGCTCAGTCTGCCGCTCCCAGCGCTGTCCATAGGTATGTTCAAAAACGTATGAAAATAAAAGACACGCTGACCTCAATTAAGCGACCAGACGGATCTACTGCAACTGAAGACCGTGAGAAAGCTGAAATTCTCAGAAATGTATTTGCCGCAACCTACCCATCGCACGCCGAGCTGCAATCGCGCAACACTAACGCCGCTTTCCTCTTAAATGAGCCCTCCAGCGTGCAGGTGGTGAATAACGTTGACTCTTCACCAGAGAACCTCGAACGGCATCTGCGCGGATTAGCCAACAAGCGTAGCGCCACCCCTGACGGTATCCCGGCCATTGTTTATAAGAAGTGTGGCTATGATGTATGCGTGCCACTCTCAATTATTTTCCGCCGGTCTCTCGAAGAGGAAAACGTACCTAATCTCTTTAGATATGCCATCGTATGTCCTGTGCATAAGCGTGGCGATAAAAGCGACCCTAATAATAAAAGGCCCGTCTCGCTGACCTCCGTGCCTTGCAAGCTCTTTGAGAAGGATATAGCAGAGGAGATCTACAGGAATGCAAATGCGCAAGGTCTAATTTCGAGGGAACAATTTGCATATCGTCCCGCTCATTCTGCTCTTCTTCAGTTACTTGAGACTCAAAATGATTGGGCCCTCTTTATAAATGACGGAAGACCGTTTGACTGCGTGTATTTTGATTTTAAATCTGCTTTTGAGAGTACCACGCACTCTAAGCTACTTAATATTCTTCCACAGTATGGAGTGGGTGATCGTATAGCTAATTGGATTAAGGCTTTCTTAAGTGATAGACTCTTTAGGGTCAGAGTCAACGACTGCCTGTCATCTACGGCTCAAGTTACCTCGGGCTGCCCGCAGGGTACCATTCTCGGCCCTTTAATGTATATACTGTATACTGACTCATTGAAACATGTAATACCTCAAATCGTTAATGTAAAAATTTATGCTGATGATGTCAAAATGTATATACCCGTAGATAATAGAAGCAACATAGTAATTTTTCAGGAAACGCTAGACAAATTTATGGAGTGGTGTAAATGCCTCGATCTTAAACTATCTGTTAATAAATGTGCTGTGCTACACTTTGGTCACAATAATCCTGCACACAAATACACGCTAGGCTCTGAGGAATTAACTGTTAAAAAGGCGATCAAAGACTTGGGAATACTGACATCTGATACCCTGAACTATACACCACATATACTTGAAGTGGTAACGGCTGCTACAAGAAGACTAAACTGGATATTGCGCTCGTTTGTGATTAAAGACGCTTCCCTGTATGTTAGACTGTACAAGCAATATGTTCTCCCAGTCCTAATTTACGCCTCACCTGTATGGCATCTAGGACTTGTGTGTGATCAAAAGATTCTGGCTAAACTTCATAAAAAGTTCATAAGGCGTGTTGCCTACCGCTGCAACATTAGCAGAAATAATGTTGAGTGCATGGACATTGCCGTTATATTAGATAAGATTGACAGATATACGTTTACCAGCATATGTAAGCAGCCTGATAGGTTTAATAGGTTCTTTGAAGTCATGACGACGATAACTCGATCTGGTATGAACATTCAAGCTAAAGCTGTAGCCAGGAAAGAAATCGTTAATAGAATGTTCGCGTGGCGCACAGCCCGCAAGTGCAATCATGTACAGCCAAACATATAAATCGCCAGATGGCGCGTTTGTTATGAATTTTTGATAATCCTCAATAAAGCCCCCCTGCTAAAGGGTGTGTAAATAATAATGAAGCGGGTTTTGGGGTTAGCTAACTCTTGTAGAAATAGAATAGTTCATATATTAGAAGGGGGGGCTCTAATGACACAGGAATTACAAGTAAAATGGGGTTTACCTAAGACGACGGCCTTCGTGGCCTACACTATGAAGTGGGGGGGAAAATTAAAGGATATAGACATAGGAATATACACGACGATAGCGATGAGGAGTACAACCTGGCGAGCAGCCGGATATAAGAATAGGCAGCAGAATTCCACAATCCTCAGGAGTGTTGTAGGTGCGCGAGATGCTTAGGCCATTGTGATAGATACCACGCCGCAGCATGTCCAGCAGTGCAATCAATAGCGGAACTCGCAAGATGAGGGAAGATCCGGTGACGCAGAAAAACCACTGATTCAGATCGATGTACTTATTTAAAATGTACCTAACCTGGGTGTTAATAAACCATAATAATAACAGCAGGCGTCCGCTTTGTTGGGCACTGGCAAGACATCTCAGAGCCAAGCCGGCCTCATACGAACTACAAAAAGGAAGGCCATGAACATGCACGTCTGCCGTAAGAATGGGCGCAGCTTGTTGGGAGGTGTGTTACCTCAAGCATTACATCTACGACGACGTCACGATAGTCCGGAAAGCAGTACCTGAAAATTTTAAAGGAATCTTTAAAAAATCAGGACTTCGAAACTTTTCGTCACGTGCTTCGGCCGGTGTTTGGCGATTTTAATCCCATAGCCCTCGACCGTATGAAAATCGGCCTCTGCAGGTAACTAATCCACCCGAAAGTGCTTATTACAGATAAGGAAGACGCCGCAACCAACTGCGTCCGGAGTTACAGTAGAGATCGGCAATAAATTGTTTTATGCCAGCGATAAATTGAATTCACAAGATGGTGGGCCAGTGCAACGGACTTTAGGGATTGCTCATCTTCCATTCGTTTGGAGGCGGCATTGGTTCGGGCTTTACTGAACTGGTGCTGGTGGAGCAGATTAGAGACTACCTCGGAAAAGTGTCGGTTCCTATTTGCGATCTATCCGGCACCGGCAATGTCAATGGCTTCCGTGGAGCTGCTGCACACCTCGGTGCCAATGACGTATGCGACACTTCAACACGCCCACTGCATGTTCATGATGGATACGAAGCCTTTGTTTTTGAACCCCCACGGCTGTTATGGTTGGTTAATTTAATTCGCCAGACATTAGCCTTCGTTAAGGCATTGATTCAGGGTCATTGTAATAAGTCAGGCTAGAGTATGAATATGATTCTATAAATCTCATGAAGACATTTCGTGAGACAGCCTTTCATATTTGATTTCAGGTTGTTTAATTTGCTTACTTAATATCTAATTTGTGCTCAGCCGATTTTGAATGATGTCTATTATGTAAGGTGGAAACTAGGACTTCGGGTGCGCCGCTGCCAGTTATTGAAAGCGCTAGAAAGTCGGTGAGGGTTGCTTCCCAAAGTAGCATTTTACCCCGCTCTAAAGGTGTGCGTGCGGTCTCGTCTGTGTGTTTGCCGTCCTCTGCGCAGAGATCGCAAGTCGTAAAATGGATCGTGCAAAACGCTCGGGCAACGTTACGTTGTTGTTGTTGTTGTTTCAGTTGCTTTTAGGTTGACTGTGGTAGTAGTTCACCGGATTTACCGCGATTGGTATGTATAGTCTAGAACGTTTAACTGTTTTAGAAATACAGAGTTTAGCAGATGCATGAACAGCAAACTATGTACCAAGAGCCATGTACTGCGTGTCCGGCAATTGCGTCTGCTGTTAGTGCGCTAACTACTATGTAAAACTCTAATTTTGCCACCTCAAACTCCTAGTCACTAATAAACACATGATACTGTAATATTAAGGAAGAATAGAGAATTTCAATTGCACTTAAATATTTGTTTACAAATACCAATATATTTGCCATTCATCGCCACTGGTTACGTATTACGTAGAAATATGCTGATTGGAAAAATGCTGCGTTTATCCTAATTAATATAACTTATTATATATTATGATAGTTAAGTTTAAGTCCTCGTCAACTTCTGCCAGTTATTATTATTATTATTATTATTATTATTCATCACTGGACTTATTCGGATGGTTTTGCTACCTTACCCTAAAGTACTTTACGTATGACGGTAATTAGTGCTCGTGCGGTTCGCGGCAGAAAAAGTCTTATCTAGACTTTATCCGGTTTTTCCGCCTGGTCATCTAATAAACTCAATGACTTCATGGACAAATTGATCTCCTGCAAATTTATTATGCAACCGACAGCTGCTGGGCCACGCTGCAAAGAAATCAGGAAATATTTCAAAAATCGTCACGTGTGGTTCATTCAGTCATGTTTTTCTAATGAGTGCAACAAAGTCCTACATAGACTTATTTCATTTTTATATACGATAGCAATCCCCCTTAAGTACGTTCTGTCATCCCTTCCTTGAATAGAAGGAGGAGATTTTATCTATACCAATGGTGGTTGGACACATTTTTTATGTATGTTTCTACCGCTGCTACGCTAGAGTAGAGGCGGAGCGATTTTACCGGCAAGACATAAGCAAGCGCTGGATCTAGTTATGAATCTAGTTTATTTTCTATTTATTAACTACACATAAGGGGTTGTGAATTAACCAGATCTGTAAATGCTT
This sequence comes from Dermanyssus gallinae, assembly GCA_003439945.1. NCBI lineage: Eukaryota > Metazoa > Arthropoda > Arachnida > Mesostigmata > Dermanyssidae > Dermanyssus > Dermanyssus gallinae. The sequence continues at coordinate 42,882 of QVRM01000466.1, forward strand.
AAAGTTAGCTACCGGACACCAACGCTCTGGACAAATCTTCCGCCAGAATCGAAGTTCAGCGTGGAAAAGCCGCCTCGCAGTTGGTCACATTAAATACCAAAGTGGTCAACGTCGGGACGTGACGTATAACTGTCACGATTGATAAAATGCGTTGCGCTCAAGTACATGATATATATATATATATATATATATATATATATATATATATATATATATATATATATATATATATATAGGGTCACTACTACGTTTTATTTACGAAACAGCGTTATATACTGCTTTATATAATTGTATTGTGCCATTGTGCCAATGTTGCGGTCAATTGAACGAAGTGCACAGCGTACCACAGCATTACACATGTTACAACGGTATGCCTTCAGCACGCACTAGCATGTCGTTGCTTGAGTCATATACTATATTATACAGTGTCTGCAATATTCGCGATTCACATTTTCATTGCTACCTAGGAGGATTTGCTCAACAAACAGCCCCTCGTCGCCGGTCTACTGTAATGTAAATCGGTTGCACATTGAAGACGAGAAAGAACGTCAGTCAGCACTGTGACTATGATTGATATAACATGCGTCATTGTTGCTGCAAGCGAGCCCGCATGTATTATAGAGAGAGCTAGTCAGCTTTGCGCCGTCAACTGGTAGAAGCGCTGTCAATCAATCAATCAATCAGGTTTATTGACGTGCCCAACAAGTTGGCAATCTGTCACCTTTCATTCAAAATATACATAATATACGAGTCCTTGCACCGATCAAAAGTGTGTACGCGATAAAGCAATAAAATTGAGTTTTAAGTAGCACAACAGAAGTTTACGAATGTATGCACAAATCAGAAGTGTAAAGCAACAAAATTGAGTATAAGTAACACAATACAAGTTTAAAACTTTAGAACAACCTAATACAAGTTTAATACCTATATAGTAAAATAAGTTTAAAACAATTGACTCTGTCAGAATCAACTGAGAGCAGACGCTAAAGAGAAGAATCAAGGTTGTCGGTTCCTGGCGGAGGGCAGGGCGAGACTCTCTGCAGCAGCACCAACAGCCCTGACCTGCCGCCGTGCTGGTGCTGCGAAGTAGATCGCTGTAGGTAGGAGAATCGACGACTTTGTTGTCATGTAAGATAAGAAAGACAGTCCTTCATGTCACGTCCTTCATCACCTGCGACGAGTCTCGGACACAAAGAAGATAGTGCTTCGTCATTATATTAAATCAGAAACGTTCGAGTCAGAAGGAATCGCGTCTCTATTGCGTTTAATCTTCGCTGACAGTGGTGCATGTAACTATGTAACGGTAGCCTAAGTAAGTTGAAGCGGTTGCTGTGCCACCAACATGTTCGTTCGCCATTCGCGCACCGGTGGGTAAATCGGTTTCAGTTTCTTAACCAAACGTCAACGAAGATGGCGATATCCGCCAGTAGACTAAATTCTACCTCAGGCTCCACCAGGTTCCAGGAAAGAATGTTTTGTTTAGGACGGACAGTGAAATTACAAAGAGGTGTCAAGCTTATGTGGCCAAACATCATTTCACGAATCGTGCGAATGCAAGAGAACGAGTTTTTCAGAAAATAGAGACTAAACACACTAACGTGTTCGGATGAAAATCTACGACTGACTGAAATAAATGAATATTAGCTAGCAGAAAACTAAAAAAAATGCGAACATTTTGCAAATGGAATCAATGATTTGCGATGGCCCATAGTTGAGTTTTACGTTGCCGTAACGCTCAAACATATTCAGACAATGCGCACTTTATGTTGATAATTTTAATACCACATTGAAGTAAGTAAATTCTACTGGTAAACACGTCGGACGAGAGTGCATACAGCTGCAATTTTATCTTGCTTTATCAAACGAGTTACTCATAAAAAACATGAAATTGTGTATTATACTACAGCAACGGCTCGAAAGAGTGTCCACCAGAACGGTTCTGGAGGTTAAAACATTTTTACGGAGGTTATTTTTTTATTCTAGACCGTCCTCCGTCCCAAACGGGCTCGGAACTGCTATGAGGGCATGCCTTACCGTGAGGTATACTTTCAGTGCACCGAAGGCCGGAAATGTTGAAATATCTAGGGTTTTCCTAACAGTGCTTGTGGCAGCATGGCCGCTGACTCTCTCGTTAGTTGTTCCACGTAATGGTGTGCGCACAAATACGTTATCTTGCGTAAACGTTAAGTAGTCTTCAGCTCTAAATGTAATTGATACAGGGGCGGAAAACTTCGGTCAAGTTTCTCTTTTTGCGGCGACAGTAGCCATGATGCACTTAGCTTGAACTTGGTGAAATCGGTCCTGATCTAATTCATCGTTAATAAGTACACTATGCACATTGCCGTTGCTACTTGCGGCTTCATTACTTGCAGAAGATACTCGGTCTCTTGGATGGAGAGCTTATTGCGTAACTGGCGATGTGTACGCACAGTCGCGCCGCAAACGGATTGCGTCTGTCTGGAAAACGCTTGAATGTTTTTATAGCTGGCAGACACTCTAGCAATTCTTGTAATAATAATAATAATAATAATAATAATAATAATAATAATAATAATAATAATAATAATAATAATAATAATAATAATAAAAGAAAAAATAAATCTGGCGGACGCCAAGGAGTGCGGACGTGCGCATATCGAGCTCCGAGGAAACACGTCTATTCATGTGTGTGCAGGTTGGTAAACCCAGGAAGTAACATACCAGAGTGATGCCTGTAACTCAGTGATCAGTTTAGTGTACTGTGTGTGGCCATGCGACAGAGGCACGAGCAGCCATGAGGCTGTGAAGATCCACACGACATTGTGAAACAAAACGAAACCACCCGCGTAACGGCTCGTAGGCTTCAAGCGGCATGCCGCTGCCATTCAAATTCGAATTCTAACGGCTACTCAACTAAATTTTGATGTTATATCAACAACTCATCGCGCCGACAATGAAAACGACGTTTTCCTTTGGAAAGGCAAGGCATGAGAAGTTGATAGCCACAGCCAAGCCAGCAACCACTTTGTTTCACTGGAGAAGTAGCACCAATACGAAATAATAATAATAATAATAATAATAATAATAATAATAATAATAATAATAATAATAATAATAATAATAATAATAATAATAATAATAATAATAATAATAATAATAATAATAATAATAATAATATAATAATAATAATAATAATAATAATACTAATAATAATAATAATAATGACTAGCCAACAATACTCGAGATGCCACCGAGAACGACTCGGAGATGGCTTTACCGCTCTCCCAGACACCATATGTTTGCAAATACTGTGGGCGAGCCGTACGATCATCTAAGGGCCTGAAAATTCACATAACACGAAAACACTCTGTAGCTCCTTGTCGAAGCCTTCGTACGGATAATAATCCGGGACCGAATAACCAGATAACCATTACATCAAACACCGACACCCAACCTGACTCGAAATTATTAGTACAAGCCTTATCACATGCCCGCAGAAGCTTAAGGCTTGCCAGAATCATACCTCGTGGGGCTAGAGAAGTCTGCACTACAGCATATACGGCAGCATTAAGCAACTTTAATACAAAGCTCGATCTTGAAAGTTGGAATAATCTTATGATGCTTCCATCATTGATGTTTACATTACCTCACCAAAAAAATCAGGAGAAAACACTTACTAAAATCATTAAAAGTAATGTAGCGGAAATAGACTTTCGAACACTTCAAAGTCTCGCTGATTCGACCATACCTAGCACGATCGGCAAAAGGTCTCACTTCACCAACGACTAATACAGCGTGCGCCAGGCAGAGATGAAATTAGCAGAGGGCGATATTCGCTCTGCTGCTCGATCGCTACTCTCCTCAGACACATTGGCACCACAAAATGAACATACCGAGTCTGAACTACGTAGCAAACACCCAGTTAGTCCACCCGGGTGTCAAGAACAGTTAGACCTTCTGCAACAGCCCGCCACTCTAGGCCTGGATAAAATTGAAGGAGCTCTCGTCTTAGACACCATTCGATCTTTCCCTTTTGCAAGTGGAGCCGGTTTAGACGGCCTACGGCCTCGACATCTTCGGGACATGCTTAGCCAAACGATTCCATCCTCAGAGCGTCTTCTGGAAGAGCTAGGCATTCTTATGGCTAGGGTGCTCAATGGGGCTTTGCCATCGTTCTGCCAACCCGTTTTTTATGGCGCAAGCTTAACTGCCCTCCGAAAGAAGGATAATTCCATCAGGCCCATAGCATGCGGACTAACTCTACGAAGAATGGCTTCAAAGATCGCGATGGCTATGCACAAACGGACCATAGTTGCTGCGGTTTCACCCCATCAAATGGGTGTTGCCATTAGAGGAGGAGCGGAGGCTACTGTACACGCTACACGCGCTTTTCTGGAAACAAAAGGTCCGACAAAAGTACTAGTCAAACTAGACTTCCAAAACGCGTTCAACACAATAAGAAGAGACAAAATTTTCGACGAAGTAAAGAGAAAAGCTCCACGACTCTATCCAATGACATGGCAGGGTTATAGAGATTTCTCAATCCTCGCTTGGAACGCAGACACGATCATAGAGTCGCAAACTGGCATTCAGCAGGGAGACCCATTGGGACCAGCTCTGTTCTGCCTTGGCATTTCTGATCTGGTATCTAGCTTACAGAGCCCTTTCAATGTCTGGTACCTAGACGACGCTGTCTTGGGAGGTCCCGCAAATGTCGTGGCGAGGGATTTGCAGACTATACTGAACTTTGAGGAACCGGGAGGACTGACCCTCAACGCGGCCAAGTGCGAGGTTTTAGCTGTCGAAGGTACATCTCAAGATCAAGCGCAGGCCATACAAACAATCATGGAAGCACTTCCTGGGATATCTCGTGTAACTCAGGATAACCTAGATGTTCTAGGTTCTCCTGTAATGCCCGAAGGAATTCCACGCGCTCTTGATGCCAAACGAGAGATTCTGGTAAAGATTCGCCCACGTCTGACAAGAATGCACCCGCAGGTGGCTCTGTGCCTTTGGAGACACAGTCTTGGTTCACCAAGATTTGTCTACCTGCTACGAACTTGCCAGACTCTAAAACACATGGAAGGCCTTGCAGCTTACGACGAGACCACCAGAGACATTCTAAGCGAAATACTAAACATTGACTTAGAAGGAAACACGTGGAACAGAGCTAGCCTTCCTATCGGAAACGGAGGCCTTGGAATAAGAAGAGCCACAGATCTAGCTGCAGTGTGCTATGCTGCATCCCTGAATCAATTTAGCTTCCTGGCGGAATCACTCATTGACGAGGAAGCAAAGATTGAACTGCAAAAGGCAGCAATAGTGGCGGATACCACAGTCAGAAGTCAACTCGACCCCGGCCCTCTGAGAGAACACGTGAGTCAAAATCTTCTCGACGGTTGCAAAACTAAGAAGTCCGCACGAGACATAACAGATAGCCTAACATCAGCAAGAGAGCGTGCCGTGTTTCTAGCGGCTCAACATCCCTTCAGCGGGGGCTGGCTTCAAGCGCTGCCCTCCTGTCAGCTTGGCACCATGCTGGACCCAAACTCTTTCCGCATGGTGTCAGCCCTTAGAATAGGCGCCCCCGTCTGCCAGCCCTTCTCATGTCTGCGATGCGGCCAACCTGTTGACTCTGACGGGTTACACCCGTTAAGCTGTCTGAAAAGTTCCGGCAGAATTACAAGACACGCTGAACTTAACGCCATAGTTAGAAGAGCTCTTAGAAGGGCAGGGATACCATCTACACCCGAGCCGAATGGCCTTAATGGCAGCAGTGAGCTGCGGCCTGACGGGGTCACCATCCCGCTGTGGTCACACGGAAAAAGCCTTGTATGGGATGTAACGGTTTCATGCACGGCGGCCTTATCGTATCTACACCACAGCGCCGTTGAGTCAGGATGGGTAGCCGAGCGCGCGGATTCTGAAAAACGAAGGAAGTATCTCGAGCTATCTTGAAGCTACCACTTTGTACCCATTACATTAGAGACGCTCGGCCCCATCAGCTCAGGTACAGCGAAAATCCTGAAAGATATCGGAAAACGCATAGCAGAAGTTACGGGCGATCGACGCGAGGCCATGTTTTTGAGACAGATGATGTCTTTGACCGTTTGTAGAGGAAATGTGGCTTCCATCATAGGCGCCATGAATTGATAGAAAGCGACCGGAGCAGGATAAACCTGGCATAAACGTTCATACCTCACAATTGTAATAACTGAATAATAATAATAATAATAATAATAATAATAATAATAATAATAATAATAATAATAATAATAATAATAATAATAATAATAATAATAATAATAATAATAATAATAATAATAATAATAATAATAATAATAATAATAATAATAATATGGTTTTCCCCTAGCCAGCGATGGGTGTCTTTCAGACGAAGCAAAGTTTCTCTGAAACAAGTTGGTGTAAGCAGTTTCTTCATCAAGCACTTGTCCTATTGCATTTATACGTCTTTTAAAGTGACTAACGGCGCAACACATCGGTTTAACACCATATTTGTAATGTCACTGTCACACCTAAACGTTTCCTCTCCCCATTGCACTCTACAACAGGTTCAAAACAGCAAAATGGCGGCACCAACGGGATATGATTAAATGCGACTTAAACACACATGCATTTTAGAATGTGTGAAGCTATTCTCACAGAACACCCAATAAAACAGTGGAGTATCCGCACCGGTTTAAGAATATGCATAATCTGAGAGGGACCTCGGATAATGTAGGAATGTATTTATATATATATATATATATATATACGATATATATGTATATATATATATATGATTCATTCATTGCCGCCTTGATATGTATACTTAAATACACATGTCATCATTTTATATTAAAAGCGCTTAGAGCGGCAGAATACATATTATCTACACGTGATGCAATCCGTGTACTTCAGTCAGAGATAGATAGTTGTGGCGAAACCCAGAGGCCATTTGTATGCTGTCTTTATAGACTGAGTCAAAGCATTCGATGATGAATCTCGAGATCTTCTGGTGAAGTCATTCCTACACGCACAGGTTTGTGGCTCTCTTCTAAGCATAACTTCAACCATATTTGATGAGGACACCTTAGTGGGACGAGGTGAGCAGGAAGGTTTGCAGGTAATGCAAAATGTGGAAACCCTGCAAGGGGATCCTCTGAGCTGCGTCTCCTTCACTCCTCTACTTGGCGATTTTGTCGATCAAATTCGACAGGAGTTTCGGATGGCCATAGTTGTGCAGATGGCATAGCATCGCACATTACGACCTGGATGCCATCACTTCGCGCATCACTTCTCTGGCAAAAATGTTCCTTGTCTCTGGGGGCTGAAAATAAACACCTTAAAGACCAAGGCTGAGAAATCCAGAAGAGGGGATCGGTTGGCTACCAAAGACGTTGCCATAGCCAATCCTTGGAATTTAACAACTCTTTCCGATATCTGGGGCATCGGCTCTACTTTGTATTCATTTATTAATCACCTTTGTTAGGTATATAGTCAACGAGTGCGGCTCTACTAAACTGGGATACATGGTTCATGGCTATCATTACCTGATGTGTTCGAATACGGACTTCCACGAGGAGTACACGGAGCGTGTCTGTTGGCTGTGTTCTCAGGCGTGACATGACATGCCGCGAGCAGCTGACAGCTGTACAATGTTATATGCATACATTATAGTAATATATGCACGCACACCTATATCATCCATGTATAATCCAATACCTATTAAGTGTTTGCTTTCTGTTGGTATCTCTTTATTGTAATATCGACCTGAGCCTTTTTAGCGTTTGGTCCTAAAGCTAGGGTCCCCGACAAATTCATATCCTTGCTCCCCCAGAGTATGTATGCTTATTACACCCCATCATATTCAGCTTTTTTTTTCATATATACCTGCCAAGCTTGTTTGTATTGTACGTTCCTTTGTATTCATTTTGACATTCTCCTTTTGCTCTTTAAGAAATTTCCTGGCGCAATGAAAACATCAGCCCAATTAAATCTTATCACTTCTCCTTGTGCAGTTTCTAAATTAATTTTAAACTCTGCACAGTGGGCTACGCCGATACTACATTCTTGTACGTACATGGCCTTTCATATAATTGTTTCTATATATTTGGTTAACTCTTAAAGGTTCTTACATCTTACTGCATTTCTTCTTCTTTCAGCTTTTTTCTCCGCATTATCTCTTCTTCCTCTAAATATTCATCTGCTGTTTTATTTGTCACCCCAGGATACTTGCACTAACTTAGATAGTCCGATTCCCTCTTTGTCGAGACAAGATTTACTCCCTCCCCCCGATTCTATTAAATACTAAAATTGCGCTATGTTTTTTGTTAACGACACGTCCAGTTCCTCCGCTGCCTCCCCATATGCATTCAACGTTCGATGAGCTTCTTAGTGCACCACCGTATCGTCAGCAAACAGCAGCACTGGTATCTTGATATATACGCACTTTCCCCTATCTGTCATCCTAAACTCGTGCCATTAATTCCTCACGCTATTTTTTTTATTACATAAAAATCATCGATGATATCGGGCATTCTTGCATGATCCTTTTATCAAATATAAATCTGCTGCATTATCTCGCTATTTTGAACCATGTTTTTTCTGTATTTTTTTCAAGAAACTCCACCCAGCTCTCTTAGAACCTTCCTCCAAGTTGATTTGATAAAACTTCGTTCTGCCGGCCATATCATATGTTTTTAAGATATGAAAACCCATTTTCGATCGATCGAACCGAGCAAGATGGCTTAGTGGCAAAAGTCTTTGCCTTGCATTCGGGAGGCCTGGGTTCGAGACCCAGACCGGCCACTCCTAAATTGGTTTTCATGTTTCCCAATTTAAACAAGGTAAATGCCGGAGTGGATTAAAAATCGACCATGATCGAAAAAAAACGGAGAGTACAGATGTCTCAATAAAAAGATGGTGCGTTACCATACAACCCCCCCCCCCCCATTTCTCGCAATCTCGATGCTTTCACAACCTTACATGATGAAAAAATATTATCATCTAGCCTAAACCCTTCCCTGTCGCCGCTCTGCTAGTCCCTATGTTGATATTTTTGTCTCTGGATTACTGTGTACTCTACTCATAAATACCTGCATAAATATTAAATTTGTTCTAGGTGTAATTGTGATTGGTCGCCTATTTTGTAAAGCATTAATACCATTATTAACCCCCTACTTGGATGAAGAGAAGCTCTTCTGTTGCGTGAATCCTCCGGGAGTCTGCCACCTCTGAATATATGCTTCGTTATACAATACACGCATAATAACCAATGCCTAGATAGTTTCTACCGAAACTCCGTCAAGACCATACGCCGTTTTCAAGGTCATTTTAACCACGTTTTGATCTTATCTGCCGTAATTGTAATCCCTGTGCTAGTCCATGCCCTACATTTGTTACGCCAGTCGTAATAGTAATTTTAACGCAGTGTCCACTTCTTCTATTTTCTATGTTCGCTCCTACTTCTTATATATATACAATTTATCTACTAGTAATAAGTTCACAAGTAATATAGTTAATTAATATTTTTTTTATTTCTGCAGTTTTATGTAATAAACAATGATCCGAAATACATCTTTATATTACGCGAATTATTTACAATTTTATCACATGCATTTTGCTTCGTAGAACTACTTAATTAAACTCCAACTCTATGTATATTATTGTTTATTCTGCTACACACTTTATCCTGTGAATACGAAGTGAATGCTCAACCAAAATATCCATGCTAGAAGCAGCGATTGAGCAGTGCGGACAAAGAAAGAATTGCTCTTCGCCGAACGACATGACGCACGTTTTTCTAACTCTTGATAGCTAATTCCGTTGTTGGTTAGCGCGAGTTGAAGGCTCTCTAGAAATTCCTCTATGTAAGCGTCCGCAGGCGAATGAAGATTCTCTTCGCTAGTCCCAGGGTCACTAGCACACGTCGCATCGGAGGCTTCGGCTCTGTCCAAACGAGGCTTTTTGGCTTTCTTCAGCCAGCTATCATCCCAAGAGCGAAGTAGTGAACCGTATTTGAGGTAAGTGCAGCGAAGTAGCACCTTACGTCGTAGAGAACCGGGCTTCATCGTGTGAGGAGATGTTCGAAAGGTTGGATGTCCGTCCGGAGCTGCAAGCGCGAATATGCCATTTCGTAATTCCTGTAGAGCTTTTATAGGACAGTTGTTGATGACGTGGACCAACGATGTGTGGCCAATTTAACCCCTCGCCACCTCGTCGCTCAATCGCAACTCGTCACTAGATGTAGCCAACTAAGAAGATTCGACACCCCACTGAGTACGGTTGATTCACGACTTTAGCAGAGGTGCTTGTCTACCAAAATGCTTGAAAATGTCTTTTGAAAACCACGAGCCTGAATCAATATTAAATGCATGTGACGGAGCGTACATGTATCGCTTTGTATAGATCCAGGTCACGGTGAACATAGTGAGTAGAAGCATTTTGCTGCAGTATACCAATTCAGTTTGCATGCAAACTGAATTGGTATACTGCAGCAATATCTACTGGAACAATATCTACATTAGTTCTAAGTGTCATTGAATTCTCTTTTATCGTTCGTATTTGCTTCGCCGTTGCTATTAGAGATATTGTGGACTAGATGACTGAGGATCAAAACCAACTCACCTGAATGGCGCAAGTCCTGTTTAGTAACACACCGCGTCATGTCTCTGCTACTCGTTAAAATTGCCTAAAAAGAGGATAAAAGCAGACGGCTATGCAAAATGCCCAGTTTGATTACGATTAAGCAGCGCTGCTTGAATCTGGTACGCTTTCTGCAGATAAATACTATTGCATATCGATCGCTACGATTATGACACGTACAATCAGTAATACGCAATCAATGTGACATCTGCACATGCAGGACTGGTGCACGTGCAAGTCGTCTTCCAGAGTATGTATTGTTTAGAAATGTTTACAGGCTGTACAAAAATGACAAGCGCGTGTAGTACATAACCACACCTATGTAGTTCGTAACTAGCCACAAAGCAGTAGTTAGTTATGAACGGTTTGTATATTATTAAAATATAATAATATTTAAATATAATTAAACATTTATTATATTAACAACTATTGCTTGAATCGACGCGACACGTTCGAGCCTCACAACTGTACTCTGATAACACAATTACGAATTGAATAAACAACTATTTATTGAACAACGCTGGCAACTCAATTACGGAGAGAGATGAATGGTACAGATAATCGCGGCATCGCAGTAGTTTTACATACTGTACATACTCACATATGCACGTTCGTAGCAAGCAGTTTGCAATGCACGCTACACTTCACAAATGGTGGATGCGCACGCGTGCTTTGTGTATTCATATCGTTGCGCATGTTTGCCACGAATAGTATGAAAACGCTTTGTGTACCTGCTAGAAGGTTGCGAGCCGGCAGTGGAAATAATGAGACTCAGACGAACGTTACCTTTTATAGCACTACTTTCGCTATTTTTATTGAAGTGGCAGGGTCATTGAGACAGATATATCTCACGTAGTGGATAACACAGTTTTTATTTAAAACCAGCTGGTAATCTTAACAATTTAATTGATGTTAACTTCATTAAATCGTTGATATTCAAAACATAGATGCAGATTGACATATTCATATAAATGCTGAACTGGTCAAAGGCAGCTCTACATATTATACGCAAAGTTATTACTGAGTAAGCTGGTGTGTGAGCTATTCCTAGCCTAGTTAATCCGCAAGTCTATATCTGATTCTTATCTGATTCGTCTGCAACTTTGCGTGATTGTATTCTAGATACATGCATCTAGAAAAATGTTAAATCTGCCTTTCGAGCTTGCCGAGTTTAGTCGGCCAAAGCGTCACGGCTGTAGAACCAGTCAACGCATAAATCAATCATACCGGCGTATTTTTAGCGAAAACATCTGCTGGATCTGACTTGGCAACTACGCAATGCAGCACTATCACTTTTATACGAAGATGATAGACAATAAATTTGCTATATTTTCGGCGCATTTTTTGTGGCAACATCTTACGGTTCTGTACGCGAAACCTTTAACGTAAGACATAGCAACATATCGACTTTTTATGACTTTCTCTAACCTGGTTACATGCCTTCCGCTAACTTGCGGTGGGTGCCATTCAGAGTATGCAGACTGTTCCGTCGTTATGCGTAGACTGGTTCTACTGCAAATGTAGATTGCACAATTATGCAGAAGAAAAAGGCAGAACACCCTACTTTATAAGTTACATTCTCAGTCCTAAACAAGACATTTCCGCCTGCTCCTTCCATTAAGAACAATAATTTCTTGCCGAGTTCTACCGAACCCTAAAGTAAATACGGTCATGCAAGACCCTATATATATATATTATGACGTTTATTACCAACTTTGTTAGGTGCATTGTGAAACTTGTGTTAGTATACACTATATATATTATATATATATATATATATATAATATATATATATATATATATATATATATATATATATATATATATATATGTGACCGATAAATGAAGAGAGCGAAAAAGAGACGAGGAAGACGAATAGAATAAACAGAGTTGCACTTGGGCGATATCCCGCGGCGTTCGACACAGGTCACCGGAAAGAAGCGCGCAGCATTTTCTCAACGCAGCCAGGTCAGCTATCTAGAAGTTAATCGGCAAGCGTGTGCAGCCAACACAGCGATAGGGCGTAGCGAGGGGGGAGTGTTGACTCGAAAGCGCTGCCTAGCCAATTCGGCAGTCAGGTCCTTAACCTAATCTCTACCTTATCTTCAATTACACACCTCAACAATCGGATCGAATTCCCCCTCTTTAGGTCAAATTTAGATGAACGATGCGGAGCAGCAGCATATAAACGCGGCTTCAACTGCTCCTAGGTTACTCTGCCTCTGTAAAGCGGACGAACTCAACGCAACCATGAACAGCGTATCGACCGAGTTTCACGACATGATTGAAGCGTTCTCCGAGAAGAATGTGCTGGCGATCCGGAAAACTCTCGACTCGATTCGAGCCAACAACCCGCGTTGGAACGAGCAGAATCTGCAATGTCTGTTGGTCAAATGGGTGCTCAGCTTCGGCACGGCGTCCTGGGCCGAGCTTCTGGCCCAGGCGGGAATCGACATTTTCAGCCCAGTGGAGGCGGGCGGCTTTGCCCACCTCGCCTGCAGAAGACCGACGGCCAGACTGCGGGAACTATTTGCGTGGTGGCATGCGAGGTCGCCTCTACGCACCGGCGATGTGTCGCCTACAGTGTGTATGGCCGAACAATTTTTCGACAACTCTCGGAGTCACTCTCGGCCGACATTCTACTTCGAATGGGCCAAAGTCGCCATAGCGTCGGGCTATCGGCTTGTCGGCGCCGGCTTTCCCGTCGACGGTCTAACCACAATCGCACTAACTGGTAACGTCCGAGTTCTTGAGCAGCTCGTGCACGAAGATCGAATACCTCTGCAGAGATATGTGAACGCGCTCGAAGTAGCAGGCGCCGGCACTCTGCTGCGGATCGCTTCGCAGGCTCATTATCGTCGTTGTCGTCAGAGCGAACAGGCCACGTCGGAGCTTGCCGACATCGCCGTTCAGGATTGTCTCCAAATTTGGCATCGATCCGTCGATTTTCGACTGCAGATGGGCTTGTCAGCAGCTGCCTCCCCGTTCACGTCCTCAATCGACGCGCTGCGGGGAATCACCGCGTTTCAAACACACGAGCATCTCGAAGGGCTGACGCACCAAGATGTCTTACTACAAGCGATGCTCGTGCTGGAGCGAGCTATAACACTTCCCTGGCCGTCGACAGTTTCAGACCGAATTCTAGCTGAGATCGTTCGTGGCCTGAAGGCCAGTATGGAGCTGTTTGTTGAGTCGGCCCGTAAACGTCTCGAGATCTTGACGTTTCTGCTCGGCATCGGGTCGGATCGTGCGACGCACGTAGAGAACTGTGTTCGGCTTCTTCGGCCCGACGACAACGACGACGACGACAGTAACAGCGGTCGTCTTCTATCGAGGGCACCGAAACAGGACGTACGCTTACAGGACGTTGCACAAGTGGCAAAGACTCTGTTCAGATGTAGCTGCCCGCCGGTTGACATGAACCGACCGGGTAGACGACGGGACACGTACAAGGCGCTCGACGGACTGCTTACGTTGTGTGACGCCGTTGTCGACTCGACGGAGCTCGAGCGCACGCATCTGTCGTTCGAGGACCTCAACGCGCTGCTCCATCTCGCCGTCGTCGCCTGCCTCATCTCTGCTAAACTTCAGCAGAGCGGCGGCAACAGTCTCGGGGGTCGATACGAGCCGCTCGTCGAGGCGCTGCTCAGTAGAGGCGCGTTTGCTGGCTCGCCCCGATGGTTCGCCGGTCGGAGCGTGTTCGAGATGGTCACGGCGAAGTTCACCGGCTTTGCGAGTCCATTTCAAGTACGTTGTCTGATCGACAGCCAGGAAGGCTTCTGTTGTAGCAAGCTTCGCTATCGTCAGTTCAACACGGACGGCGCAGGCGGTCCAGCACGTAACCCCGCACCACTTCGCTGTCTCTCGGCGCGCGCCTTAGCACAGGCCGACACGAGAGCCGTGGGCCTGCTGTTGCCAAACGAGGCAGTGGCGCAGCGACTGTTGCTAGCCGTCGGCCGCAATGTAGTCATGTCGCTGGCATTCTTTATTCAGGCGCACGGCGAATGATGCGTATTGTGCCTTATGCGTATTGTCTAATTATCTGTTGTTGTAGTATAATGATGTACGCAAATGAAGCAAATTGACGCGGTAGCGTTACTGAGATATGAGAAAGCAAATTGACGCGGTAGAGTTACTGAGATATGAGAAAGCAAATTGACGCGGCATTGTTACTGCTGAGATATTGGTGTAAGAATCTGCAGGAGTATATTTTATAGGTTTACTTACTGTACTGCCAATAATACGCGCAAATAAATGATACTGAAAACGTATGTAAAAATAATAGCATTTTTTGTCGTGTTTGGCTTGCTATTGATAAAAATAACGTAGGTTGCCTATATGAAAAGTACCGCACCAGTAATCTGCACTCACATCGGGTTTAACTCTCTTCAACGCTAGTGCGAGTAGACCAAATCATTTCGGAAGGGGGCTGAGCAAAGGTCGTACAAAAGAACAATGTAGATAATGCGTTTCTCTCTATCTCTCCTCCTTGCTAAAGATTTAGTCAATAACGATGCTTTAAGTGAGAAAGGTTTCAGTTTTCGTGAAAACGTATTTGAGTCATTTAAAAATGTCGACAGTTGGGCAAATTAAAGCCGAGTTGAACAAACATCACGGAAATGCGCACATCTCGTTAAAAGTGTTATTTGTTTAGAATAATGAATGCCAACTTAACCAACTAAAGATGAAGCGCGCCCCGGACGACTGGTTGAAGACACTTTGTCAGAAATTATTAAGGTGCGTGATAGCTGAAATTGTAGGCATCTCAGTACATATGATACGTAATATCTTGCTCAAAAGCCTAAAAATATCTTCGCTAAGTCTTGACAGAGGGAGTTCGAACAGCATTCACCCTTTCTCTCATTGCCGACGATTTTCATTTGGGTGCATTCGTGCGTTGTGACGGCAAAGGCAAATGCATCCTCATCCAAGTGATTCTCATCGTCACAGTCATCAGTCACGTAGCAGTCCTCCTGAAACACAGATCATTAGAATGGGGATGGCGTTACTCTTCGGTATTTAGATAATTACATGCAAATGACGATCGACAAGTGTGCCGTCCTAGAACATGGTAACATGGACTACTAATATAGAATCAATTCCATTAGATTTCTTTTAGTAACCAATGTGAACGATATAGGAGTTTAGAATACGATCAACCTCAACAAACAAGTTTAGCAGAACCAGATTGTTGGTACTGTACCAGTGTGCAGTCTAAGAAGGTGTTCCTCGGTAACCCCACTGCGGCCGCTCCGTAAAGCATGTTAAAAATGCCTTTGTCTGGCCAATAGTTGCCCTAACTGGCCCTTCGACATACAGGCAGCCGAGGTATGAAAGAAAACGTCGGAGTATTAGCGATAAAGACATACATACTGAACGGTCGTATCGTTTGTATACAAACGCACTGATATTATCTGGTGTTCCGTCTGTGTTCATTTGAGAGCTTTCTGAGTTGTCGTGCCAGGTTTTCAGGGGAGCTGTCAACAACGCTTCTGAGATGTTCTGTTGTGTGTACATCAAGTTGCGGCCGAAGGGAGCGCTCTGCCAACTCACCGGAAAACGAAGATCCTGTCTTTTGATTGCGCCAACTTTGGGTTTAATTTTTAGTCGCTTTCTTACGTATTTGTGGATTGTTGATTGATTTCCATGTTATGCCGAGCTTTAGACCTCTCTTCGATGACCCTGAGGTTCCTTCTGAATGGCTTTAGTAGTTGCTTCAACGCTTGAGGTCGCTAGACGAGCAGTGAGATGTCTGATAACAGAGCCCAAGCTGTGCGCTCCGCCAACAGATTTGCATGGCACCAATGCATGCTGCAGCATATGTATAAATTCTTTGGTAAGCTGGGCATATTTCTTAGCCTTCAGCTATTAGCCTTCGTGCGGCAGATGCACTAGCCCCAGCTATCGATGCAGCCAAACGGCTACTCACGGTCCTCATAATAGGCGATACACCAATGGCGGCAACTTGTGCATCGATTTTGAGATTCCGCCTACAATTACGGCTTGTCTACAGTTTCTAGAGTAAGTGAAATCCTTTAAAAGTCTTTCAAGAAGTTTGAATTTCACCATTTATACACGAGAGCGAGATTAACGAATTAGCCAAAGAAGCCGCTAACAAAAGTAGTTCTGATTTCACACGGTAGCCACTCGCAGCGCAAGCTACGAAAGTGCACAATGTAGCCTTAGAAGCAGACCGGCCAGTGATATATTTTAAGTGCTAAGGCAGAGGTCATATAACAAGTAGATGCGTGCTGCAACGGGCATGCCGTAAATGCGTAGTGTGTGAACTGCAAACGTGCTTACACAGCAGAGCCATCTAATTGTCCGAGATTTTTCTATCAGAGTGCGTTAGCACCCTACCAGAAGCCCGAACTCTTTAGTAGGCAAGGACACTTCATTCCCTTGGGCTACTACCAAACGCCGCATTTAATTATGCCGAAGCCTGCGTTCCCTTTTCACAAAGCTTCTAAGAAGTCGTGTCGATATGGAGGAAATTGTACATGTCGACGCGTCAAAGCAACGTTAAAGCGTTACCGAGTATTTGTGTCCAATGCGGATTCTAAATCGACCCACCAAGCTAGAGATATTAGTGCTCAGGAAAATCTAGATTCTTTTGCCGATACATTAAGAATTGTTGGTACAGATCAAACGGAACATAACAGAGCGGTGACATAGATACTACAGCCCCGTTAGCTTTGCTCCCCTTGGCGAAAAACTCAAAAACAACTTACTAAGACACGCAAATTCTGAGCATCCAGACTTAAGAGCTCACGAGCAGTCTGTAGCAGAACCCACACGTTCACAATTAACACAGATGACAACTTTCCTTTAGTTTGTTTTTGAGAAGTGTGGATAATACGTATACTGCTCAGGACAACAAAGGTAGTAGTGTTAAAATGTCTTTTGAAACAATTTACGACGACATAGTGACTAACAATCATTCTTCAGCATGATTATCTCTACTATAATTTGCTCCTGTTGTGTTTTATCCTCCAGAACTCAAGAGTGACTCGTGATCATTGCCAGACATCAAAGGCTTAAACCTCAGAAAAATTGCGAGAACTACCTAGACCCGAGAAGTGGGCTAGCCGAGTCAACCACCGGTAACGGGGTCCTGACTTTATCAGATTAAGGCTTCTTTAAAACTTACTGTCTTAGGCAATGGATAATACAGCGGAAGCTCTGGCCGATTTGGTTTTGCTACTAGAAGTGGTCCATACTGCCCGAGACTGACTTGTCTTAAATCTAGGTCAGAAGGCAAAATTATGGTCAAATTAGACTTTTAAGACGCCTTCAAAGCGTTTGACGTGCTCATCGTCTAAGGAATCCAACTCTTTGTGTCAAGATTATCAATATAGAACTCCTCAGTCAGACTGGTAGCTGGCTTGAAACCTCTAGGTGCAGATAAGGCCTTGTAATATCCGGCTTCTGGACGGCACGTATAAGCCGCCTGCTTTGTGGGAGTACTGAACAGCATAGAGATGTATGTTTAATAAATATAAATGTTTCCACTTGAGTTTCGCGGTAGAAGCGATGCGTTTAGAGGTCTCATATCACGCTACCTTTCCTAGATGTGCACTTTTGCATTTCCATAGCAATCATTTTTTGGACAAATTTAAAACCAGCAGTGCTGGCCGTATATCCATGCTAACGTATATTTAGATTAAAAAATATATCTTGAGAGTTCACTTTTACTTTCAGCCTAAACACAAAATCAGCTGAAACTACGAACACTCGCAAAGTTTTGCGAGAAGTACATAACTTTTGCGTGATCCCCACCTATCAGATAGAAGTGGAAGAGAAGTGAGGCGAAATCGCAGGGAGAGCCATGTTTATAAAAAATAAGATCAAAATAAACAAAACTTGTATCTTAGATTAAGCATCAGATCGTTTCATCAATCGTTTCACCGATTGACCGCAAATTCGACAACAACGGCATGATTCTGGCGTTGTGAGAGTATCATTCCGCTTATCAGAGGCCTCTCTCTGATCGCTGCCCTCTCCTTATCTGCCATAGGCATGCATTTAAAAGGCACAGCAGATGAGCAATTAGCACATTAAACTCGATCAGCAGTAGTCGTTCAATACGAGCTCAACTTTGCCAGCTTTAAATTCGTCGCTATGGATTTTGACTTCCTTCTACGCCAAAACAGGTTTGATTTTAATTCATTCAAGCGACCGTTAGCGACATTGTTCCATCTAGCCCATCATTGCATGCTGTTTACGTATGCTTACTCAAACAGGCGTGTTTGTTCTACCAAGCTTCAGAGGTTCCAATTGATCATGTGTTTCGTTTTGTTGCAGCACAACTACCTCTTGGGATTCCGATCGCAACGAGGATGCCGTGAAACACAGTTTCGAAGAGCCACCACACAAATTCCAGCATCCGTTTCCGCACATGCTGGAGAAGAACCTAGAACCCTGCCAACACTTCACGCCAATGGTCATGTTTCACATTCCGTGTCCGTGCAGGGATCAACCAGGTGTGTACATACACATCTAGGTAAATTGATTCAACCGCTAAGTATATGAATTTGTCATATCATAACTATAGGCCGTTTCTGCGTTTAGCGTTAAATAACTCCGCTTTTCTCCGCTTTTTTAAAGAGTCTGCTTTTCTATCGATAATTAACAAATCAGCAAACAGTAGCATAACGTAGCATGACAAAAGTTAACTTTACGCACAACGCGTGTGAAGCTTTAACGCGCAGCTTGCTATAAAGATTTAACAAAGCACTCAAATAAATAGCAGTTTGTATATATATATATATATATATATATATATATACAGCGAATACCGGTATGTGACTGCGTGTATGTATATAGAGCAAATCAGTTAGTAGGTGAGCACTATAAGAACAGTATAACATGTCGTGATGTTTTTAATGACTTTCTAACCGCCAAATTTCTATTTGTTACAGAAAACCGGAGACTTCGGGTATTTGAGGAACTCCCTTTGGACGGCGAAGAGGATTTAGTCCATACACAGGTGCACAACATAGCTGCACTCATCACGCTATGCAAAATCGTGAGTACGCCTGACAAGGTAGAGACCGCCACGTACAGTCCCGATTGTAGTTTCTTACATTAACGATCCTATTAGTTAGCGGTACACTGAAACTGTTACACAAGACGTTGCTTAGCGACGACGAGCGACGTCGGCGCCCGGTGTTGAGCTCGGTGGCGTGGTGCATTCCGCCTGCGTCTCGCGACCGGAGGAGACACATAGGTGCGCGGGTTCGAGCTCCACCGTTGCACATTTATATTTCTGGGTGTCCGTGTATGAAGCAATGAAGCAGTTCCGTGGACGTTAAATCTTGGCTGAGGGTCAGCTCGAAAAACTTTGCTTAGCGATATACGATACATTTGACATAACTTATCCCGACGACCACAATTGGTCGATATTTGCACGTGATTACTAGATTTCCAAAGAGCAACGTGGACAGGTTAAAACTTTATGGGAGAGTGGATATTCAACTCGTTAAGGTACATGGCGTCAGCAAGTAATAATGACTAAGTATCATTAGATACAGTAATAATTGCCACTATATGTGTGCTGACTTGATAGTAAAATAAATACAAAATACGAACGCAGAATATTCTATCTGCGTTTGAGGAGGACCGCAGTGATACTGACCTGAATTGGGACGATGACGAAGGCCCGTACGAAAATTGCTTGCAGGACAAGGTCCCGCGACAACTCTTCAACATTGCCGCAGACTCAGACCAGGAAGGAGAGCTATATAACCATGAGTCAGACCAAGCCGACATGCAGTATGAGCGCCCTCTATCACGTCTTGACGACGACGAGGTCGAGCTGTATGAAAATGACTTCTTTTCTCGTACGCTCGGACTGCATGAAAAGGAAAACATCTTTATAATTTATTATTATGTAATTGTTGTTCGCCATTATGTAATTTTGCTAAATTAAATAAAAAAAACAGACATAATTAATAATAGATGTTTGTCCACTGAATTAAGCAATTTTGGAACAACTAGTAATCTAGCGGCCACAGTAGTTCCTCTTTTCCCCAGGCTCTTGTGACATACATTTACATGTTCAAAGAGCCGTGCTCGTGCTACATTTGACTTTTAATTCAGGCTGTTTAGGCTAAATGCATACAGGCATTAAAACTAAAGACGCTCGATACAGCTATGCTGATAGGTTACCTCAGCTTAGGGATCATGGTAACAGTACACGTACACCGCTTCGTTGGACACTGGTAAGCCATCTTAAAGTCAAGCCGGTCGCATAAGGATTACAGTGAGGAAAGCCATGAACGTGCACGTCGGCCATGGGGATGGGCGCAGCCTGTTGGGACTTAGGAGACCTTTAAGAAAGATCAGGACCGTAGGCGGCGGTCGTCACGGTCTTCGAGCGGTGTTTGTCTTATCTTAAACCCGCAGTTATCGACTGTGTGAACACCGGCCGCTGCAGGTAGCTGTTCCATCTGAAGATGCTGGTCACAGACAAGGAGGACGCCGGAACCGACTGCGTCCGGGGTCGCAGTACGATCGGCACGATTTCTTTACGCCAACGATGGATTAAATCCGCAAGAGGGTGGACCAGTGCAAAACAGGCTTCAGGGATTTTTCATCTTCCATTCGTTTGAAGGCAGTAGTGATTCCGGGCTTTACGGAACTGCTGCTGATGGAGCAGATCATACAAGATTACCTCGAAAATGGGTCGGCTCTAAATTGCAAACGTCGATGGCTCTTGTCGAGCTGTACAATTCTGTGCCAATGACGCATGCGACGCTTAAACACGCCGATTGCGTATTTATGATGGACACGAAGCTTTTGTTTTTAAGCCCCTTTCATGTACGGCCGTTATGGTTGGTTATTTTAATTTGCCAGACATAAGCCTTCAATAAGGCATTAATTTAGGGTCATTGTAATGAGTCAGAGTAGAGTATAAATATGAATTTATACATTTTATTAAGACATTGCGTGAGACAGTCTTTCATATTTTATTTCAGTTTGTTTGACTTGCTTACTAAATATTTAATTCGTACATTGCCGACATTAAATTATCTCCATTATGGTGGGTGGAAACTAGGAAGTATGTTCAGAAAATTATAAATGTAGACAAAATCTAGTTACTTTCAATACCAGAAGGTGATAAGCTTATTGCCGTACGTCTTTATATAACGATCGTGTGTCGCTTTCGCCTATATCGCGGCGCAGAGCATTTTAGAGAGTGCCCAAAGTGAATGCGACATTTTTGCGTTGTAAGATCGGAACGTTGCTCAAAGAAGGATGACGATTTGCTACACTCAGATGAGCTCATTAAAAGTTGCTGTTTTGCAAATAAGCTGCTGAATTCGAATGTCAAAAACATTTAAGGTGTCGAACTCAGGCAGAATTTTGTAGACACTAACGCATTATACTGTAATATCAAAGAATAGTTGAGACTTTCAATTGCACTATAAGATTATTTATAAATAGCAATATATTTGCTATTTTTTGCCGCTTTTTCCGTATGATCCTATTATAACTTACTGCCTTTGGGCCATTGCGTCAAACTTAACAACATGAAAAAAATAGACAAAATAAAAACCCATTTTGTGATGTGTATGCTTGGACGTCCGCGTAACGCATCGACAACCTTGGCGCTGAAACTATGCAAAGAACAAAGCTTTGTGAAAGATCTTTTCCTGGACAAATACAAATTTAGCGCACTGGTCGTAGAGCAATATTATTTATTTATTAACACCCGGGCTAGGTAAGTGTGCGTCGTAGAGCAATATCGCGTCCACAGAGAGGAGCGCAATTTGGGCTTTGCCATAAAGAGGTTCACCGACGCTCCTGCATTCACGACCGACCGATGGAAGCACGGAATGCAAGTAAACAGATGCGTACTCTGTAGACTTACCTGGCTACCACCAATATATAAGCCTAAAAGGGTATTGCTTTGAAGTTAATGACTGTGTATGTAAATATTGTGGCACATGTAACCGACAACAAATACTGCAATGCAAGAAAATAGAAGCTGCTCGACGCATGCAGTAGTGAAAGACGTTATCAGCCGACATGAATTTTAGGTAATATCTACCAATGTCTAGTGAAATAAACTTGTATATATATTTTTAAAAGTGAGTTCGATTATGCCTACAAACCGCCCGACAAACTTTAAAAAATTATTTCACAAAAGGGGGCTTGCAGCGAGGGGTTCCTGGCCGGTGGAAAGACATCTATCCGTATGAACCTGATCAATGCTGCCAACTTATACAGAAAAACGTTTCCGCATAGGTCCACGTGCGTATTTGCGTTTTTGACGTATTCGTATGTCGAGGCAGCTGAGAAAAACGCAAAACATCATTCTGTGCGGCTTTTCAATCGAACGACTCTGGCAACTCTAACCTCCCTACTCGGAAGCGTATAATTAATCCGGCTTCACTGAAAAAGAGCTCGAATTATGTAAGATATCTGCACACGTAAGGGCCTCCCCACCTAAGCGACGTTCACCGTCGCAACCGCATAGCGTTTTAGTGAAGCTAGCGTTTAAAAGCAAAATGAGCACGAGATCATCAGCAAGTATATAATGGCAGCGAAACAGCTTCAAGTTTTATATGGATCAAATACATTTTTTGTTTATACAGAAGCATTGTCACGACAACCTGCTCCTGTTTGCTTGTTTTCATTATTGTTACCCTGTAACACGATATAATTTTAATGTCTAGTCTGCCAAATGAGTATGAGGCTATACTATATCTCATGATGCTTTTGGATGTTATTTCTTACAGGTTTATCGTGTTTTAATACCGACGTGTCTTATCATATATACGATTGTACCAAAACCGTTCCCGATAGATAAGCATGTTGAGCAAGTAGCAAAGCTAGATTTAAATAGAAAATGAACAGAAAGGTTGGAGCGTTTTTATTATATAATTTTATAGGTTAGCACTTTGGAGTAAACAATTGCTTTTGCGTTAACGTGTAGTAACGGGTTCTCTAACCCAGGATTATTAGCCCGGTGATAACTTCATATTTTGATTATAAAAGGTATATATATATATATATATATATATATATATATATATATATACTATTAATCATTACGATGACATCTGTTAACAAAGCAGTAAAATTACAGCAATTTGCAAAAAAACGGCAATATCCGCCACGCTGAAAGCCATTTAATATGCAACAGCTCTATTGGACGCCTGTACTGTATCGCTAAGACCAACGTAACGTTCTTAGCGCTCGAATGGGCATTCAGTCGACAGCTCAGGCTGGGGTCACCGCTCGACTTCTTGGTCGTTGTTGCATTGAGAGCTTTGTTCAGAGATGATGCTTTCGATTCGCGTCGTACTGCCACTTATAGTCAACTGATAGCCCAATCTTGCCAAATGCTATCCTACTATGACTTCTTTAAGGATACCTATATTCGCAAGAACCTCGCTCTTAGACATTAGTGGCGGGTCCGTCAGAGATTCATTTCAATGAAAATATAAACATCTTCGAAGATGTTGTTCTTAGCATACTAAAGCCCTCTTTCTAGAGTACGTGTTGAACGTTACCGTTTCTTTGGAAAACTGTGTGGGTGGAAACCGTTATTAGATAACATCATCTCGCAAGGCATCCCGGGTTAGCGAAATTCTTAAACTACTCTCCCCCTTCGATCCTTTGAAGCTATGCTTATGCAGTTCCCGATCGGTGGAGTCCCACACTACCGGCCCACACTTGCAGACGAGTTCCCTGCGGTAGTGTCCGCGTGTGCGTACCGCATTAGTTAAAAATGGCAGAAACTATTATCACATAGCACGATGTCGATTTTTATAGATATTTCCGCCATTGCATTTCAGCAGTTCTCCGTGACCTGCAACATCCAGATTTTGCCGATGCACGAAGGTAGAAGTGCAAGGTAACAAAGTTTATTTACGTGGACTAGCGGCGTTCTAGTACGCCCAAGCTTGTCATTGCGCACGATTCGCCACCCTCTCCTGGACTCTATTGCCACTGCCTCTCTCAAGTTCACTGTCAACCTTAAGCCGCGTGAAACCTTGAAACAGCTGCCCTTACATCCGCATATAAGATTACCTATAACTCGTTTCCTGTGGCCACGGATTCTCTGGCAGAGAACAGTAGGGATTCAAGAAGCTTGCAAGGCAGACATAAGGCAGACACCACGGCTTCTACAAGGGTCCTAAGTGCTAAAGAAAATCAATCTCCGGCAGTAAAACTTCAGGAGGTACACGAGAACGTCTCAAGTCGGAAAAGGCACTGGGCCCGCACGGTTTTACCGTTTCTGCAGCCAAGCTACTGATTAAGAAAAATCCGGAAGACCAAGTGGAAGGCCGCGGATCTTGTGCGGATTCTAAAGGGCCCCACCTCATGCTGCCCAATATGCTTTTTTGGATCCCTGGCTAAAGGTTTCGGGTATATCGTGGAGGCACGCCTCCGAGACTTCGCGGAGGAGAACGACCTTCTATCCAATTTCTAATATGGATTTCGAAAGGAGCGCTCGACAATTAGCGCCATTCAGCAGGTTCAACCAAGCTCGTCTGCAGGTCGCCGCCAAAAAACGCGGCCTACTTGTGTCCGTTTTACTTACGTCAATAATGTTTTTAACAGTCTCCCGTGAAGAGTCATACTCAAGACCTTCCGCAGGAAAAACCTGTTTTAACTTATTAGTGTCATATCTGACTATGTATATGACAGGACTGTCCAGTCCCAAGGAATAATTCAATATGACTTCAGGGGTACCACAGGGCTTTATGCTTGGCCCTTTGCCATAAAACAAAACTTACAACAACCTCCCTGCCTACGCCGACGACTTCGTCCTCACTATTCAGGCCCAGATACCGGGGCTGCTGGAAAGGCGTGCGAATGATGCAATCGCCGATGTCCCATGCTGGATGCAAAAAGCAGGGCTTTAGCCCCTTAGCAGAAAATTGTAATTATTCCCACAACGCGGTCTTCTTCTGGACCTGGACATATAACGGTAGTTTCACTAATTCTCGTACCTACTCTAAATAGTTTCCTTAATTAGAGAATAATAAAAGATTACCCGCTCATAATAACGTGTTTCTAGAACGCCTTTTGACATCCGAGTTGCTCCGCAATATAAAGATAAGACGGAATAGGACAAACCTGGTAAGAACCGTTTAATCTCATTGGTGTCTTTGATCACAAAAATATTGGAAAGCTTCTTAAACAGCAGATGTGAGTAGAATTGACCCACACTTTAAGCGTATTCTCTAAAAATCAATTCTGCTTCAGGGAGACACGGTCGAGCTTCATTGGAACTAGTAAGTGATCGTTAAAGCTGCATAGGACGGAAATATGTGACTTGGGGCAATTCTTAAAGCAACCAAAGCGTACGATACTCCAACAGCTGGGGTGTGCACCAGGGGTAACATCTTAGTTTATATCGCATTTGAAGCAATTTGTGGGGGGTGGGAGCTTTGGGATTTGGAACGGGAATCGCGCCCACAACCACGCCTCAGGATCCGTCGGCTCTTGCACATTTTATTGCCTACATGCATGACGGGTAATGTGACACT
Organism: Dermanyssus gallinae; assembly: GCA_003439945.1. Classification (NCBI taxonomy): domain Eukaryota; kingdom Metazoa; phylum Arthropoda; class Arachnida; order Mesostigmata; family Dermanyssidae; genus Dermanyssus; species Dermanyssus gallinae. The sequence continues at coordinate 69,017 of QVRM01000466.1, forward strand.
GAGCGGTGCGAAGACGTAAGCGCCACCCTCTCAGCAACACCCAGTTCACTCCGTTGACAAAAAGCTACCAAATTTGACGCTCAAATAAATTTCGGAGTATTAGGCTTATATGGTAAAACTCATTTAAAATGGACCCAGCTAGAATTATATGTTTTGACTGACCCAGTGCGATGTTGGTGCAAAAAAATGCATCTAATGGATAGAATGTCACTTGAAATAAAGGGTACCTATGAGCTGAAAGCTAAATAGGCTCAGAAAGTTCACTCTTAAAAAATATTGTTGTAGAGAGGTGCCGCCAGGAGTAGCATCGGCTATTAGATACAGAGCAAACTGTAAAGTCTTCATTTCTATGTCTGTAGCACATACACAGAAATACGATAAGCAACATGAATACCATTTACGCTCGACCTTTATTAGGACAATATATGAACATACAACTTGCTTTCAAATAGCAAAGGTTATAAACATGCAGTCTTGACGGAGGTCCTTAATAACAGGTCCAACTTCCGAGGACGGTTTTTTTAAAGCTTTCACCGCATTTCACGAACTAGCTCTCTTGAACACTACGAGGAAGAACGGTGGAAGAGTCGCGAAGGCGCAGCTAAAAAGTCACACAACTTTGATTTCTGTAAACACAACAGCTTCTGGCGGAAATCGGGTATTAGTAGAGGTCAACCAAAAAGGTACAAAGCGCTCTAACAACCATCTAAAAAACCACGGCGACGGAATTGGATCGGATACAGACAAATGTTTTAAAATATCTAGGGGGACACAAGTATATTGCGTGTATATTAAACGAGATCTTAGATTAAAAAAGGGAATTGCCGGCTAATTAGAGAGACGACAGATTGTCTACAATTGACAAATAAATCTATCTTCTAAAGGCACCGCTTTTCTCAGAACAAATGACTGAAATTGCAATTGGGGCGAAGAACGTACATTAAACTCCACGACCGTGAAATGGTTGTTTTTAATCGTCGCGAAACCTGCCTTCATATCAATAGCACGTAGTTGCGTGACCAGTGTGGCCGCCGCTGCTCGGCGCGAGCCGCCTCTATGACTCGCTCCACGGCATCAAGAGTGGAGCGGCCCCTGCAGAGTCCATATTGGTTATTTGAGAGGGTATCCCTCGCCTCCAGTTTTTCGTTCAAACGCCGAACGAGCACGTTTTCGACTAGTTTGCTTACAGCGTCGAGTAAGCATATAAGGCGATGCGCTGACAAGCCGGGTGAGGGGTTCGGCTTTGGTATCAGTACTAAATGGGCCCGCTTCCACTGGGTGAGAAAGCGACCCTCTACGAACAAGCGTGACACTAGCTCTGCAAGAGGCTTGAGATAGGATCGTGCCAGCAGTCGCACCACGTCCGGTGGGACCCCGTCCGAGCCCGGGGCTTCACCCGGTGCTAGCCGCTTCCCCGCTTCTATTATGTCCTCCGTTGTTACTTCCGGGATCTGTTCAGAATCAACGGGAATGCTGGTATGAACGCGGGCCGATTGTTGCGGAAAGAGCTTGAGAACTGCCCGGCGAATTTCTTCTGCCGGAAAAGGTGGTGGTGGTGCGCGGAGCTTGCCCATAACGATCCGATAGGGAGGACCCCACACGTCCACCTCAACCCAATCCACCAAGGCATTCCAAGATTCGACTTTTGCTTGCTTTATGAGATTTCGTACGTAGAGTCGATGCGTACGATAAAGGTCCCCTAGGCGCTCAACCCTGGCAGCGGCATCTGCCAGAGGGTCGACATTGTACCTCTGTCGTCTTCGTTTCGCCAGCCAAGAGCGTGCACGTGTCAGTGTGCGGTTCGCGCGTATACAGTCTACACGGGCTGTCTGAATAATTGAGCTCCACCAAGGTTTAGCAGGCCGGGCTCTCGTGCCGCCACGTCTGGCTGGGCCCCCGGCCGCCCGGCAGACAGCCGCCAGGATTGTAGCCAGGGTATCCGCGTCTAATGGAGTGTCCGCCAAGCGATTGAACCGGTTTCTAAAGAAGGTTTGAAAAGCTGTTAATGTATCGCATCTGCCACGTGCGCTTCCGCGTATCGGGACAACGCGTGATTGGCTAGAGCAATTTAAACGTTAGATAGCGGTGGTCGCTCAGGATTGTCTCGTTCTCCTGGACCTTTCAGTCTTCTATCCGTGGTAGAGCGGTCGGGTCCGTAAAGATGCGGTCTAAGAACGATGTTTGACCTCGGCGCGCGAACGTAGGAACGTCGCCTGGGTGGGCCAGGGCCATGTTGTGCTCGGACATCCAGTCAAGAAGATTCGCGCTTTTGTCGGTGACACGGTAATCCCCAGGCAGTGTGCACCGCATTAAAGTCCCCCGTGACAAGCAGTGAGTGTTTTGGGTATCGGTGAGATTGTATTGTTACACCGATAGCCCATCCAGGTAGCCCTCCAGGTCATGCAGAGTTTCATTAGGCGAAAAATAACACGAATATACAACGATATTATTGTGTGAACGGTACGCCCACACGACGCCTTCAGCATGACCCCTATCAATGAGGGAGAGCGTCGCGTGTTGACGTGTCCACCAGATGGCTACATTGCTTTGTGCATTAGTGCACATGTTAGGTGTTGAACGAGAGATGAACACATTTGGTTCTGCATACATATTCAATTTATTTTATTCACATTGTCTGTGTAATACTCTATCAAGTTAAAATAGGAGTACATAGTGTTCTCCGGTTGTTCAAAAAAGTCCCCTCAGCTTAAGTTTCTCGAGGTCATTCAGAGACTGCGGGTATGCACAAGTTTGGGCATGGTACAGGTCATCAGGGGCTTCGCAATATTTACAGATACAAGACTCGTCTGGGTCGTGAAACGGCTCCGTTCGACAGACCACATGATGATAGCCGTGGGTCGAGAATTTGACCTCCACGTGCCGGTTCGCCCGATCCGGATTCTTCCATGTGTCGTCTGTCATTGCTGGCGAAGTGAAGAACTGTGGGCTCACGTCGCTGATCTTCTCCCTTATCTTGTTCATGAAGTTCACAAATGCCGTCGTCTCTTCAAGCTTGAGTTTTTGTTGGATCTCTTCCACGAATCGCGTTTCGCCCGTCAGGAGGTAGACCATACTATTTCTCGTATTTGTGTGGACGCCAAGAACTCTTTTCAGGAACGTCGATTTGGCTCGCAGCGCATGGGGCTAGCTTGAGCATGAGGAGTTTAGAGGCGGTTTCCAACGAGAGGCGATACGGGTCCGATATCGATGAAGAGGCCACCAGAGTTTTCCTGAATCGCTCCTCTATGTGTCGAGAAAACGACGATCCACTCGTCGTAAACACGATCCCAAGATACGTAAAATTGTGTACGAACTTTATTGGGACTCCGTTCACCTGGATCAGGTCGCTGGCTCCCTTCCGGTTGGAATTTCAGAGCCTCGGTTTTCAAATAATTTATGGTCAGATCTATGCGGCTTGTGTACTTCTCCAGCGTTCTTGCCGCTTGAGACAAATGGAAACAGCTGGTACTGTAGGCGCATACGTCGTCGGCGTACATAAGCGTCTCCACAAGAGGGTGCTTCGTTGATAGGAACGGCAGCAAGTCGTTGATGAGGACGGAAAATAGCAAGGGTGAGAGATTATCACTCTGGGCAAAACCCGTGGTTTGCTCGATTGGCTCCCTGATAGCCACGCCATCATCGACTAGAATCGCGTTCTTCTGTAAGATAGCACCGATCAGGCCGAGGATCTTCGTCGGGACACCACTTGAGGCTAGCTTCTCGATAACGATTGATCTTGAGCCGGTGTCAAATGCGCTCTTGAAGTCGACGAAGGATACGTAGAGTGGCTGGCGGGACTTCCTGAGAACTCTCTCGACCTTGTCTTTGAGTATTCTGCAGGCTGTTTGCGTAGATCTTTTAGCTATAGAACCATGTTGCTCGTCAGGGATTACGTTGCAAACCTCGAGGAACGGGGTGAGTCTCTCTGTGTTGACCTGGGGAATACTCGTTGGGATCGTATCCTCCGCGGCGAGGATATTCTCAAAGTGATTCTGGAGGGATTCCTGCTGTACGGGGCACGCCGTTCTCCTCGCTCTTGATCCTCGAAGCCAGACATGTTTCTCGACCTTTAGCATGAACTTCAGTTCTCTCTTTGACAGGAATTCCGTCTTGGCTGACCTCAGAGTGGAGCGGTAGGCAGCCTTTGCCTTGGTCAGAAGAAATCTCATGTAGGGTTGCAACTCGCACAGAATCTTCACCTAGATCTGTCTGCGTTTCATTTCCGAACACGCCGATGTCCACCAGAGTCGGCCGGCTCTTCGAAGAAACGGCTCAGCGCATTCTCTCAGACTTGCGGTGAGCCGTTCGCTGTAGACAGAGAGATGGTCATTGGGTCCAATCGGAGCTACGGTGGTCGCAACATCAAGGACCTTCGCAATGTTCAGTCGCCGTGAAGGTGGCTGGCTTCTTGTCGTAGTCCAAAGCCTCTGGTGTAGGCAAATTTCAATGCTCACCGGGATGTGGTTTGTCAGGAGTCTGCCCTCTCGCAGACTGTTGCTGCTCCCTCAAAAGCGAACCTCCTCTTTCGTGAGGTTCGTAGCGAATAGATTGATCGTCGACGACCCCATCGGTCCTTCAAACGTACGTTGACTCGGGTCGTTCGCGATCCACAGCCCGAAATCAGAAAGCGTGTCCACGAAGCTGATAGTTCTTCTCTCTTCCGCTTTGTCGAAGCGGACGTTGAAGTCTCCTGCGAGTACAGTGTTGCCCTTGTCGCAGACCAGTTGAAGGCAGCGGATGAGCATCTCCTCAAGCTCGATCTCTCCCTCACTGCTCGGCGGTTGTATATACATTGCGACAACGTTGATGAGTTCTCCTTCAATCACTTCTTCATCTTTCCTAAGTTCTGGTTGTACAGGATTGAGACGCCGCCTTTCGGCAACCCACTTTGTGCGTCCGAGAGGCGTTACAGCAAACAGAATAGAAATTGTAGATTTCCACTGGCTTCGTGGCCCATGTTTCCACGAGGACCAAAACATCTACGTCGTCGTATGCTGCTTCTGGAAGCATTCGCACGGACGACTCGATGGCCTCGCAGTTCCAGATAAGTACGGTTAGTTCCGAGAGGCGGATCCGTGAGCGGGGATGGGGAACTTGCGAGCTCGCCAGGAGCGTCTCCGTGATGATATCCGCGAGAGTAGGTTTGGCGGGCCGTCTGGACGGTTCCCTTGTCACGGGAGGCTCGACGCGTACTTTGCGTACCCTCGGCTGCCCTTTCTGTTTCTGCCTCTGCTGCCTCGGAGTCTGTCCACCCGTAGCTCGACACTCCGATAGGACCTCCAACATTTGGTTTAACGTTTAGTGGATAAGAGGCAAAGGCCTACCTGGTGCTGTGTGGTGTATGCGTTCAGTAGGTCGTGGGCCACCAGGCACCGATTGAGGTTTACCTGGAGAAACCTGATTATTACTCTTCCTGGGGGGTTTCAACCTAGGAGGCGTTGCCCGCCGTTTGCCGTTCTTCCGTCGGCGCGAGGGTCCTAGGGCAAAATTGTTGCCGCCCTCGATCCAACGTCCGTTCAGCAGGTCTGGATGCTTCTGGTAGGGCGTCAGGCCTGGGCTGCGTCACGCCACCTGTTTTTGACTCTCCAGGTGGAATAGGCTCCCTCCGCTTACGTGATTCTTGTAGCTGTGTGCGGTATGACGGGCAGGCCATACTGTCGACTCTGTGGCCCGAGACCTCGCACGCAATACAGTGTATCGTCTCGGCCTTACACGCAGCCACCGCATAGTCTGGCGATCCGCATCGACGACAGAGGCGGGCGGCCGCTTTGGGTGCCGTGCAGGTAGCAGCCTTGTGGCCGGGTCTCTGGCAGTTGAAGCACGTGGGCAACCTCTCTTAGAACTCGGGCCTGCACCTGCTGCCCGCAGGGTCAGATCAGGATAGATCGCTGGGCCTGAAGCCACCGGGCTGTAGGGCCTGTGACTTTCAGCGACGTTTACCAGCGGGTCGTAGTGCGGCCCTGGCGTGGGTCGCTAGCCACTATAGGAACCGCCTCAGTGGCCGCTAGTAGCTCATGGATGTCTGCCTCTATCTTTCTAGCACTGGCCAGAGGATTAATGCCCCATGAGGCCACCTCTTGCAAGCCGTCACACATTCGGCTGTCAGTCTGGTGGCCAGTTGCTTTGCTAATGTCATCAGCCAGCTGAGCCCCGAAGTCCTGGGTGATGCCCCGTAGTCGGATATTGACGTCACCGTCATTATTCTTGACGAGGCCGCTAACGGCCGACTCCACTTGAGTGTTGTCGGCCAGATGAGCTCGTAGGCTTTTCACTGTGTCGGCCCAGGTCCGGCCCTCTCCGACCCTGACCCTGAGAGACATTTGTCCCGCCAGAGCCGGGGCCGGTAGAGGGGCTTGACTTGCACTCACTGGCAGCCGACCTGCTTGCGGCCTGTCTGCCCGGCAAAGTCCTATTGGGATGTCTCGTGACGACTGGGCCACAGGAGCCGTCAGAATCCGCTGCGTCATCTCTGATCGTCACTGGTGGGCGACGTATAAGAGAGGGGGTTCCGTGGCCGCTTAGGTTGAGAGCTGGGTCATGCGCTCTGGGAGGTGATCCTGGGTCTTGCGCTGAGGGAGGTGATCCTCTCGAAAGATGGGGAAACCTGTCGAAGAAAGCCCGGAGGCCAGAACAGGCCCGTTAGTTTAGCAAAGGTTTCAGCCGTCGTCGCCGCCGCGATTCGCAATACCAGATACGCTCGGGCAGCCTCAGGATCCGCCGGGGCGCAGCGCAGGCAGATCGCCGAAGGGTCCGAGGATTGCGGAGGCCACGCCAGCAACTCATCACGTTCCTTCTGTGCCGCCTCCATTAAGGCCCGGAGGCTCCCGATCTACTCCTCCGCGTCCTCCAACGAGGTCCGCAAAGAAACCTTGAAGGAATCCACTGCCGTGTCGACCCATCCTGGTATTTCTTAGCTTGCCTTTCTAACGTCCCGTTTGGAATCAGCCTCTGCGCATTCCGTCTTCTAAGTTGCAGAGGTCGTCGTGAGTGTCACGGTGGGTTGTTCGCCGACGTCAGAGATGCGCTTCTTGTCGGAGCGAAGTCCCATCAGGGATGTATCTGCCGGGCGTTTTCTAATGCTGAGAATCTCGGCGCACGAGTGATCCATCTCCTTCAGAGGTTCTACACCGTCGACGTCAATGGCAGGACGGCCCGGTTCCTCAACAGGAACGTTAAGGTAGCTCCTTATCTCCTTGCTGGTAGGCAGCGGAGGATCTGGCGGCGGCCTCGCATGGCCCGACGACGGGCGTACGGGCATTTCTTGTTGTTTTTTTCTCGGGCGTGTTAGACTAAGCAATGCCTACACCGTGAATCGCCTCTTAAGTCTGCACTGGTTCGTCGGACTGCGCGCGGAGACAAGATGGCTTCGTCTTCGTCTACACTGTCCGTCGGACAGCGCGCGGAGACGAGATGGGTTCGTCTTCTCTCGCACACAGCGTTCGGCCAGAGCAACTGTGAAACAAGCCTACACTGTTCTAAGATGGCGGCACCCACGCAACGCTGTGTTACCCCGTGGCGTGCATGAGGACAAGAAGCTCACAGAATTTAAGAAAACTCACCAACGACTCCTTTTTTTGTGCACAGTGTGCTCCTAATCACTAAGTTTATCTGTTCCACACAATGAAACGAACGAAGGAGTCTCCCGTACTACTATCCGATTATATTTTCCGGGACTGATCTCACATGCGTCCGCATCGTTCGTCTGCTACACAAGACTGCTCGGCTATGCTGGCTTTATGCCGAGCAGGTATGCTATGTAGAAAAAGCCAGAGATTCCGATTTGAGCTAAAGGTGGGCCCCATCTTTGTGAGGTATGGCGATCATCCGAAAGAACCCGGCCAGTACCCATTAAGCGGCCGGACGAGGTGTCGTCACCACTAATGTCATCCGTTTCAGCCGTGTCCGTATCGACATCTTTGCCGAGTCTTGACAGAGGGGGTTCGAACAGCATGTCGGTTTGTTTAGATTCGCCTCCTCTCTCATTGCCGTCGATTCTCATTTGGGTGCATTTGTGCGTTGTGACGGCAGGTTCAAATGCATCCTCATCCAAGTCATTCTCTTCATCACAGTCATCAATCACGTAGCAGTCCTCCTAAAACACAGATCGTAAAAATGCGGACGGCGTTACTCTTTTGTATTTTAATAATAACATGCAAATGACGATCGACAAGTGTGGCATCCTAGAACATGGCAACAACGACTACAAAGATGGAATCAATTATTAGATTTCTTTTAGTAACCAATATAAACCAGAAGTTCAGAATACAATCAAATTCAACAAACAGGTTTACCAGAACCAGCGTTTTAATAATGTACTGACGAAGAGGTATTCGTCGGAAACCTCACAGCCGCCGCTTGTTGAAGCATGTTAAAGATGCCTTTTTCGGGCCAGTGGTTGCCCTAACTGGCCCTTGGACGTTTATACAAGCACCCGACTACGTACACAGACATTCCATTTAAACACACTTAGTCTGCGTGCGTTGAGTCCTAAAATGTACCACTTCTCCCTTGTGCGGAGTAAAAAGGTACCTTTGATACTGTTCTATTATCTAAGTGTTGCCTTCGTCAGAAAAGTCATATGTACCACTGTGTAATGCATAATTAGATAATACTAAGCATGTTCTCAGTACATTCAGTACTTCGCTGACTAATGATATCGTTGATGTCAGAAACTACAATTAGGTCATGTATAGCTGACGGGGCGGCGATCTTTTATTTGTCGGCCATACTTACGAGTTCACACAGTGTAATAAGGGCGGCGATGTTGTGCACCTGTGTGAGAATTAGGTCACTTTCGCCATCCAGGAGAAATTGCTCAAAGACCCTGAGCCTCCGGTTCTCTGTAAAGAAGAGCAATTGTATTTTAATAATTGGATGCTAACTAGAAAATATCGGTCATACTGCTGTACTGCTTTCTGTTGGTTTGTTTTTTGTGCTAATTGCTGTTGGTTTGCTGTGTATATTACGGTTGCCAATTGTGGGCGTGGTACGCGTTTGACAAGCTTAATTACGTTTGGCTGACATGTGCTGCGGTAATGTGCTGCAAAAATTTATGAAATGCTAAGTCGTTGTCTTTATTTTAGTCAAACAGATATTGTACATGCATGGTTGCTTACTTGCACTCTGGGCACGAACACTGGCACATGTGATCAGCTGCTTTACCAACGTCTTATGTGCGTTTGCACGTACCTGGTGGACATGTGGATTGGCCAGGAGTAAGGAACATGACCAGATGCGGAAATGCAGGTTCGAATTTCGGCCGCGAGGCGTCGGCAGTGTACGTCGTATTGCTCATGCTGTAATCCGGACACGAAGAGACCGTGAAGCTGCGGCAAAAATAACACAAAAATACCATAGAAACCTTAAAATCTACAAGTACCTGGGCATGTAAACGTAAAATATACGCAACGAAGGAAAGCCCAGCTAGAAAGGCAAGACCTGAATGCATAAAAGTCAAACCTGTTTGGACGTAGAAGTCTGTCAAAGTCCATCATAGCAAACCTAAGAAGATTCACTGGCTCAATAGGAAACTCGTATTGAACAGCCTGTCTGAGCTGAAAGTGCTCACTGTGCACCGCAAGGTGTCTTTTAAATGCCGAACGTTATCGCATGTAGGGAAGGAGGTGCTATAAGATGTAATGATAACTAAACGGCTATGAGAGAATAAGGAATGAAGGTTCCTAAAACGGTTGTTGTTGTCGTTGTTTTGTTGTTGTTGTGACCAATCGAAAATCCGCCGACAGCCAAGCGCATCTCCGGCTAAACCTAAGAAGCGGATTCGGCGTTGCTTATCATGAAGACATCTGTCGGATCACAGCGCTCCCTCCTTATCTTTCTCAGCCTCGTTTCCACGCCTATTTGATGAGTGAGACGTGTGGCAAGCTGCGAGACCTGACATGTCGCTACGAGTGCGCATAGAGTTAGCGTTCGGAAGAGAAGTCATACGACATATTGTCGTATTTGGCAAACAAATCTGCTTTATCTAACTAAATCTCATGCTGGCAAAAAGAAGACAACCGGTCATTGAGAACGGTTCGCAAAAGTTGGGGTTCTGGGGACATCCACTTCTCTAACATTCAGGTTCAATAGTTTAAAACCTAGTATTACAGTCAGCGTTCGTCACCACAACACAAGATTATGCATTTCACATCAATTTGTTATTGTATCGATGGTAGTTCAATATGTTTGACTTGCTTACTAAATATTTAATTCGTACAGTGCCGACATTAAATGATCTCCATTATGTTGGGTGGAAACTAGGAAGTATGTTCAGAAAATTATAAATGTAGACAAAATCTAGTTACTTTCAATGCCAAAAGGTGATAAGCTTATTGCCGTACGTCTTTATATAACGATCGTGTGTCGCTTTCGCCTATATCGCGGCGCAGAGCATTTTAGAGAGTGCCCAAAGTGAATGCGACATTTTTGCGTTGTAAGATCGGAACGTTGCTCAAAGAAGGATGACGATTTGCTACACTCAGATGAGCTCATTAAAAGTTGCTGTGTTGCAAATTAGCTGCTGAATTCGAATGTCAAAAACATTTAAGGTTTCGAACTCAGGCAGAATTTTGTAGTCACTAATAAACGCATTATACTGTAATATCAAAGAAGAGTTGAGACTTTCAATTGCACTATAAGATTATTTATAAATAGCAATATATTTGCCATTTTTTGCTGCTTTTTCCGTATGCTCCAATTATAACTTACTGCCTTCGGGCCTTTGTGTCAAACTTAACAACATGAAAGAAAAAGACAAAATAAAAACCCATTTTGTGATGTCTATGCTTGGACGTCCGCGTAACGCATCGACAACCTTGGCGCTGAAACTATGCCAAGCACAAAGCTTTGTGAAAAATATTTTCCTGGACAAATACAAATTTAGCGCACTGGTCGTAGAGCAACATCACGTCCACAGAGATGAGCGCAATTTGGGCTTTGCCATAAAGAGGTTCACCGACGCTCCTGCATTCACGACAGACCGATGGAAGCACGGAATGCAAGTAAACAGATGCGTACTCTGTAGACTTACCTGGCTACCACCAATATATAAGCCTAAAAGGGTATTGCTTTGAAATTAAGGACTGTGTATGTAAATATTGTGGCACATATAACCGATAACAAATACTGCAATGCAGGGAAATAGAAGCTGGTTCGACGCATGCGGTAGTGAAAGACGTTATCAGCCGACATGAGTTTTAGGTAATATCTACCAATGTCTAAGTGAAATAAACTTGTATATATATTTTTAAAAGTGAGTTCGATTATGCCTAGAAACCGCCCGACAAACTTTAAAAAAATATTTCACAAAAAGGGGGCTTGCAGCGAGGGGTTCCTGGCCGGTGGAAAGTCATCTATTCGTATGAACCTGATCAATGCTGCCAACTTATACAGAAAAACGTTGCCGCATAGGTACACATGCGTATTTACGTTTTTGACGTATTCGTATGTCAAGGCAGCTGAGAAAAGCGCAAAACATCATTCTGTGCGGCTTTTCAATCGAACGACTCTGGCAACTCTAACCTCCCTACTCGGAAGCGTATAATTAAAACGGCTTTAATGAAAAAGAAGCAGTCAGCTCGAATTATGAAAGATATCTGCACACGTAAGGGCCTCCCCACCCAAGCGACGTTTACCGTCGCAACAGCATAGCGTTTTAGTAAAGCTAGCGTTTAAAAGCAAAAGAAGCACGAGATCATCAGCAAGTATAAAATGGCAGTGAAACAGCTTCAAGTTTTATATGGATCAAATACATTTTTGTTTATACAGAAGCATTGTCACGACAACCTGCTCCTGTTTGCTTGTTTTCATTATTGTTACCCTGTAACACGATATAATTTTAATGTCTAGTCTGCCAAATGAGTATGAGGCTATACTATATCTCATGATGCTTTCTGATGTTATTTTTTACAGGTATATCGTGTTTTAATACCGACGTGTCTTACCATATATACGATTGTACCAAAACCGTTCCCGATAGATAAGCATGTTGAGCAAGTAGCAAAGCTAGATTTAAATAGAAAATGAACAGAAGGGTTGGAGCGTTTTTATTATATAATTTTTTATGTTAGCACTTTGGAGTGAACAATTGTCTTTGCGTTAACGTGTAGTTACGGGTTCTCTAACCCAGGATTATTAGCCCGGTGATAACTTCATATTTTGATTATAAAAGGTATATATATATATACTATTAATCATTACGATGGCATCTGTTAACAAAGCAGTAAAATTACAGCAATTTGCAAAAAAAACGGCAATATCCGCCACGCTGAAAGCCATTTAATATGCAACAGCTCTATTGGACGCCTGTACTGCATCGCTAAGACCAACGTAACGTTCTTAGCGCTCGAATGGGCATTCAGTCGACAGCTCAGGCTGGGGTCACCGCTCGACTTCTTGGTCGTTGTTGCATCGAGAGCTTTGTTCAGAGATGATGCTTTCGATTCGCGTCGTACTGCCACTTATAGTAACTGATAGCCCAATCTTGCCAAATGCTATCCTACTATGACTTCTTTAAGGATACCTATATTCGCAAGAACCTCGCTCTTAGACATCAGTGGCGGGTCCGTCAGAGATTCACTTCAATGAAAATATGAACATCTTTGAAGATGTTGTTCTAAGCATACTAAAGCCCTCCCTCTAGAGTACGTGTTGAGCGTTACCGTTTCTTTGGAAAACTGTGTGGGTGGAAACCTTTATTAGATAACATCATCTCGCAAGGCATCCCGGGTTAGCGAAATTCTTAAACTACTCTCCCCCTTCGATTCTTTGAAGCTATGCTTATGCAGTTCCCGATCGGTGGAGTCCCACACTACCGGCCCACACTTGCAGACGAGTTCCCTGCGGTAGTGTCCGCGTGTGCGTACCGCATTAGTTAAAAAAGGCAGAAACTATTATCACATAGCACGATGTCGATTTTTATAGATATTTCCATTGCATTTCAGCAGTTCTCCGTGACCTGCAACATCCAGATTTTGCCGATGAACGAAGGTAGAAGTGCAAGGTAACAAAGTTTATTTACGTGGACTAGCGGCGTTCTAGTACGCACAAGCTTGTCATTGCGCACGAGCCGCCACCCTCTCCTGGACTCTATTGCCACTGTCTCTCTCAAGTTCACTGTCAACCTTAAGCCGCGTGAAACCTTGAAACAGCTGTCCTTACATCCACATATAAGATTACCTATAACTCGTTTCCTGTGGCCACGAATTCTCGTTGATAGATTCTTTGGCAGAGAACAGTAGGGACTCAAGAAGCTTGCAACGCAGACATAAGGCATACACCACGGCTTCTACAAGAGTCCTAGGTGCTAAAGAAAATCAACCTCCGGCAGTAAAACTTCAGGAGGTACACGAGAACGTCTCAAGCCGGAAAAGGCACTGGGCCCGCACGGTTTTACCGTTTCTGCAGCCAAGCTACTGATTAAGAAAAATCCGGAAGACCAAGTGGAAGGCCGCGGATCTTGTGCGGATTCTAAAGGGCCCCACCTCATGCTGCCCAATCTGCTTTTTTGGATCCCTGGCTAAAGGTTTCGAGTATATCGTGGAGGCACGCCTCCGAGACTTCGCGGAGGAGAACGACCTTCTATCCAATTTCTAATATGGATCTCGAAAGGAGCGCTCGACAATTAGCGCCATTTAGCCGAGCTCGTCTGCAGGTCGCCGCCAAAAAAACGCGGCCTACTCGTGTCCGTCTTACTCGACGTCAAGAATGTTTTTAACAGTCTCCCGTGAAGAGTCATACTCAAGACCTTCCACAGAAAAACCTGTTTTAACTTATTAGTGTCATATCTGACTATGTATATGACAGGACTGTCCAGTCCCAAGGAACAATTCAATATGACTTCAGGGGTATTACAGGGCTTTATACTTGGCCCTTTGCCATAAAACAAAACTTAGAACAACCTCCCTGCCTACGCCGACGACTTCGTCCCCACCATTCAGGCCCAGATACCGGAGCTGCTGGAAAGGCGTGCGAATGATGCAATCGCCGATGTCCCGTGCTGGATGCAAAAAGCAGGGCTTTAGCCCCTTAGCAGAGTAATTATTCCCACAACGCGGTTTTCTTCTGGACCTGGACATATAACGGTAGTTTCACTAATTCTCGTACCTACTCTAAATAATGTCTTTAATTAGAGAATAATAAAAGATTACCCGCTTATAATAACGTGTTTCTAAAATGCCGTTTGACGCCTTTTGACATCTGAGTGGCTCCGCACTATAAAGATAAGACGGAAAGGGACAAACCTGGTAAGAACCGTTTTATCTCATTGGTGTCTTTGATCACAAAAATATTGGAAAGCTTCTTAAACAGCAGATGTGAGTAGAATTGATCCACACTTTAAGCGTATTCGCTAAAAATCAATTCTGCTTCAGGGAGACACGGTCAAGCTTCATTGGAACTGGTAAGTGATCGTTAAAGATGCATAGGACGGAAATATGTGAGTTGGGGCAATTCTTAAAGCAACCAAAGCGTACGATGCTCCAACAGCTGGGGTGTGCACCAGGGGTAACATTTTAGTTTATATCGCATTTGAAGCAATTTGTGGGGGGTGGGAGCTTTGGGATTTGGAACGGGAATCGCGCCCACAACCACGCCTCAGGATCCGTCGGCTCTTGCACATTTTATTGCCTACATGCATGACGGGTAATGTGACACTGAGCGGTGCGAAGACGTAAGCGCCACCCTCTCAGCAACACCCAGTACACTCCGTTGACAAAAAGCTACCAAATTTGACGCTCAAATAAATTTCGGAGTATTAGGCATATATGGTAAAACTCATTTAGAATAAACCCAGCTAGAATTATATGTTTTGACTGACCCAGTGCAATGTTGGTGCAAAAAAAATGCATCTAATGGATAGGATGTCACTTGAAATAAAGGGTACCTATGAGCTGAAAGCTAAATAGGCTCAGAAAGTTCACTCGTAAAAAATATTGTTGTAAAGAGGTGCCGCCAGGAGTAGCATCAACTATTAGAAACAGCGCAAACTGTAAGATCCTCATTTCTATGTCTGTAGCGCATGCACAAAAAGACGATAACCAACATGAATACCATTTACGGTCAACTTTTATTAGGACAATATATGAGCATACAACTTGCTTTCAAATAGCAAAGGTTATCAACGGGCAGTCTTGACGGAGGTCCTTAATAACAGGTTCAACTTCTAAAAACGACTTTTTAAAGCTTTCATCGCATTTCACGGACTAGCTCTCTTGAACACTACGATAGAAGAGTCGTAAAGACGCGGCTAAAAAGTCATACAATTTTGGTTTCTATAAACACAACAGCAGTGGAAATCGGGTATTAGTAGAAGCCAACCATAAAGGTACGTAGCGCTCTAACAACCATCTAAAAAAGCACGGCAACGAAATTATACCGGATACAGGGAAATGTTTTAAAAGAGCTAGGGGAACACGAATATATTGCATGTATATTAAACGGGATCTTAGATTGAAAAAGAGGTTGCCGGCTGATTAGAGAGGCGACAGATTGTCTACGATTAACAAAAAAAAATCGTCCAAAGGCACCGCTTTCCTCAAAACAAAAGAATTAAATTGCAATTGGGGTTAAGAACGTACAATAAACTCCACAATCGTAAAATGGTTGACTTCAATCGTCGCGAAGCCTGCCTTTATTTGACACCAAAGACACGAAAACACGGGAAAAGTAATACCTATACAACAGCACCCGATACTCGGCTATGCTGGCCTTATGCCAAGCAGGTATGCTATGTAGAAAAAGCCACAGACTCCGATCTGAGCTAAAGGTGGGCCCCATCTGTGTGAGGTGTGGCGATTATCCGAAAGGACCCGGCCAGTATCCACTAAACAGTTCAAATCGCCGGACGAGGTGTCGTCACCACTAATGTCGTCCGTTTCGGCCTTGTCCATATCGACATCTTTGCTGAGTCTTGACAGAGGTGGTTCGAACAGCATGTCGGACTGTTTCGATTTACCCCCTCTCTCATTGCCGTCGATTCTCATTTCGGTGCCATTGTGCGTTGTCACGGCAGGTTCAAATGCATCCTTATCCAAGTCATTCTCATCATCACAGTCATCACTCACGTGGCAGTCCTCCTGAAATACAGATCGTAAGAATGCGGACGGCGTTACTCTTTGGTATTTCAATAATTACACGCAAATGACGATCGACAGGTGTGTCATCCTAGAACATGGCAACATCGACTACAAATATGGAATCAATTCCATTAGATTTCTTCAACTGATATAAACCGGTTAGAAATGTAGGTTATGTAAAGCTGACGAAGCAGCGATCTTTTGTTTGTCGGCCATACTTACGAGTTCACATAGTGGAATAAGGGCGGCGATGTTGTGCACCTGGGTAAGTATCAGGTCACTTTCGCCGTCCAGGAGAAATTGCTCAAAGACCCTGAGCCTCCGGTTCTCTGTAAAAAAAGAGTAATGTGTTTTAGTAATTGGGTGCTAACTAGAAAATATCGGTCATACTGCTCTACTGCTTTCTGTTGGTTTGTTTTTGTGCTAATTGCTGTTGGTTTGCTGTGCATATTACGGTTGCCAATTGTAGACGTGGTACGCGTTTGACAAGCTTAATTACGTTTGGTTGACATGTGCTGCGGTAATGTGTTGCAAAAATTCGTGAAATGCTAAGTCGATTTCTTTCTTTTAGTCAAACAGATGTTGTACATGCATGGTTGCTTGTTTGCGTCTTGGCACGAATACTTGCACATGTGATCAGCTGCTTTACCAACGTCTTATGTGCGTTTACACGTACCTGGTGGATATGTTGATTGGCCAGGAATAGGGAACCTGACCATATGCGGAAATGCAGGTTCGAATTTCGGTCGCGACGCGTCGGCAGTGGACGTCGCATCGTTCATGTTGTAATTCGGACACGAAGAGATCGTGAGGCTGCGGCAAAAATCACACACAAATACCATAAATACCTTAATCTACAAGTGCCTGAGCAATAAAACGTAAAATGTACGCAACGAAGGAAAGCCCAGCTAGAAAGGCGACTACAAGAATGACCTGAATGCATAAAAGTCAGTTATACCTGTTTGGACGTAGAAGTCTGTCAAAATCCATCATAGCAAACCTAAGAAGATTCACTGGCTCAATAGGAAACTCGTATTGAACAATCTGTCTGAGCTGAAAGTGCTCACTGTGCATCGCAAAGGGTCTTTTAAATGCACAACGTTATCTTAAATAGGGAAAGGGAAGCTAGAAGAGGCAGGTTTCTAATAACTAGAGAAATAGGGACTTAATTTCTAAGACAATAGGAATGATTGTCCTTAAAACGGTTGTTGTTCTTGTGACCAATCGAAAACCGCCAACAGCCAGGCGCATCTCCTGCTAAACCTGAGAGGCGGATTCGGCGTTGCTTATCATGATGAGATCTATCGGATCACAGCGCTCCCTCCTTATCTTTCTCAGCCTCGCTTCCACGCCTATTTGATGAGTGAGACGTGTGGCAAGCTGCGAGACCTGACATGTCGCTACGAGTGCGCATAGAGTTAGCGTTCGGAAGAGAGGCCATACGACATACCGTCGCATTTGGCAAACAAATCGGCTTTATCTAATCAAAACTCATGCCGGCAAAAAGAAAGCAACTGGTCACATTGAGAACGGTGCGCAAAAGTTGGGGTTCTGGGGACATCCACTTCTCTAACATTCAGGTTCAATAGTTTAAAACTAAGTATTACAGTCAGCGTCCGTCGCCACAACACAAGATTATACATTTCACATCTTTTTTTTTTTTTATTTGGACCGTTCACACTACTGTGATACGGCAAGTTTATTTTAAGAGAACCACGGAAATGTTTTTCACTTTACTTCGTGGTGTGTGTAGTAGTCAGCGCTGAGCTGGTCGTCAGCTTCTCTCCCTCCGCTTTCTTTCATGCTCCAGTTCCTCTTTTTTCTGCATAATCTTCTCGATCGCTTTCACTCCCAGCAGCCACTTTTCCTCGCCTTCGGACATCCATGCTACCAGTTCTTTTACTGATCGTCCTTTATTCTGAAAGACGCTCAGCATCGTTCTTTGCTCTTCGAGCGCTGGGCAGAAGCAGACGGTGTGGGTGACGTCGTCCACCTCGCCCGTCTCGCACGTCACACACCTCGGGTCCTGCACGACCTTGATCTTGTACAGGTACGACTGAAAGCAGCCATGACCCGTTAGAACCTGTAAAACCTGTGGAAAAAAAAAAGAAAAAAAAAACATTTCACATCTATTTGGTATTGTATTAATGGTAGTTCAATGTGTGATATGATAACCGTAAGCCGCTCTCCCCCGCTCCTCAATGTCGGACTCCCGTAAAGTCCTGTGTTAGCATTGGAGGAAGGTTAGCGGTCAGTTTTATTTTCATTTCTGCGAATGTTTCTCAGTGTGACTACTTGCATTCTCATAGTCAGCATAGGTATATTTTGAAAACGATGGTATGTCTAACTTCTCCACCCGAACATCCTCTCACCGGTGACGGCGCCGTTTCTGTAGCGATGTAATTTCACTCTTACTTCTGAACAAAACATTTCCATTGAAAAACTGATTTTTAAACAAGTTCTACCTAAATAAGTGTACCTAATTTATAACCACACTTTATACATATCTGCTTCACTTGGAATCGGCCCTCGTATAATAAGTGGCTCAATGCATACTTGTCAGACAGAACTTTCAGGGTGAGAGTTGATGATTCCTTATCCAGCAGCGGGCGATGTCGCTCAGGGCTCTTGCTTAGGCCCATTATCGTACGCGAGCTTTGTCACTGATCTAGGCCGTGCTCTCAGCGCACTCAATGTCTCTTACAAAATGTATGCTGATGATCTCAAGGTTTATACCGAAGCACACAGTGACCGGGATCGAACGGAACTGCAGAAAGCAGTCAATCTCATATCCAGCTGGTCCAAAGCTAACCGAATGGAGATATCTCTTCCAAAATGCGCAATTTTAAAGACAATTCCTAATGATGCTAAGTATTACTTGGACGGAAACATTATAACTGAAGTCAATGCGTACAAAGACCTGGGAGTGACGTTTGATCGCCAACTTAAGTTTCGGCAACATATTATGGAAACAGCGACTGCAGCGACTCGACTGTGCAACCTTTTTAGAACGTTTATCTTGCAGGACCTTCAAAATGTATATAAAACTGTACGAAACAATAGTAGTACCCACGTATCAGACACGCACAGAAACTCACGTATTGCGCTCATGTCTGGGCACTCTTCCTTGGGAAAGATGTGGCACTGTTGCAACGCGTGCAGGACAGGTTCATTAAGCGTCTGTCCTGGCGCTGCAAAATTGCTCTTGCCGAAATTGTCCTTCCGAGTGTAGAGGAGTACCAACGACGGGTTGACACTCGTATTTTTAGACAGATCATAAAAAAAAATCGACTTTCAAAGTTTTTCACTGTAAGGGCGAACAACTTACGAAGCGGCGTAACTATTCACGCACTGGAAATAGCCAATGCCGAAGTCGTTAACGATGCTTTTGCGTGGCGCCTGGCCCGCCGCGCACGGGACGCAGCGGGTATCAGAAACCCAACACAGTTGTCCGTCCAGACGGCCATGACATTATGTACGCTCAAAGTGGCATCCGTAGCTGCTTACGGAATTCAAGTGACATGGAAAAATCTTAGCACTTCGCAGTTATGGCAGTTGGATAGGGTGAAGCCAGCCTTCTTGAAGCGAGTACTTGGCCTTCCGTCAAATTCGCGCAACAGATTAGTGTACATGCTCGCGGGTTCAGTATCATTTATTGATGAACTCGTAGACCGCTTTAATTTGCCGCAGACAGTCGCTCTGGAAACGTTTCGGCATGAGTATTCTCAAAAAGTGTCTCTAATCCCAGAGAGTTTTATCTATCACCAGCTATGACTAACCAGGCCTGGAAGGACGCTCTCCGGCCATGTCGTCACCTCACTACTCGCTACAGTGTTCACGGATTTCATCATCTACTATGCCGGTCTGCTGGGTTTCATGAACCCAAGGAGGACTGCAGATGCCGTCGTTGTGGCGGACCATGTCCCCTCTACCACCTACCTGATTGAAGTGAATCCGTGTCGCTTTCTCACTCTCGCTTGAGCGAGAATGCTCATAACTCATTTTACCATGTTTGTTTTATATACCATGTTTGTATTTACAAACCCAAACAGGGTGCATTTTAAATAAATAAATTGTAGAGTCAGACATCTCATTGATATTGAAGTTGCATAAAAGCAGTTATATTTATTTTTAGCCGTTCCAACAAAAACACTTAGTCAGTAAGTTAATGCAAGATCAGCAGGTTTGTGTTATTGACTATTACTTTGGAAACTTTCTTTAAGACCCTAATCGCAGAGGAAAGCCTCATTTAGTGTCAAACATTTTTCAGAGCTGCGTGCACACAATGTTTGCACACACGATGTATCTTTTAGCATTCTAACGATTGCGCCGAAAACGCAAAGGCATGCATTTCTGTTTGCATCTGATACAATTAAAAAACAGGAACCTAAGTCGTCGCGCCAGCAAACTATTTATTGGTACAGGCTGTACGCCCAGCATATGCAGTTAAAAAATATAAAAAAAAACTCCAGCCACTCTAAATGATACTCCGTTAGTTGTAATAACTTACATCGTAAGGATGATTTTGCTAACGATGAGAGGTGTTCATACAATACGTTACATTTAAATTAGACACTTTTAAATAAGGCGTCAGTATGCTAACATTTCTGCATACTGACGACTTATTATCACGGATAACAGTTGCTACTACACTGGACAAATATCAGATAGATGCAGAAAAGCGCTTGCTATATGATTTCATAGTTTCCAATATGGCGCCAATTGCCCGGACGCGTTTTCTGAGTGCTCTCATAATTGTGTACTTTTTGGCAAAATCCCAAAGCAAAACTTGTGCTGTTTTCGACAAAGAGGACTCTCAGGACACAATTAATGTAGTGACTGTCTACCTGAACGTACCTCGCCGCAGTTTCACTAAAACCCACACACTCCGAACCACAGCACTTGTGATCATCCTGTTACAAGGCGGCGATATCGAGGCAAATCCTGGTCGTCCGTGTGTCACTTGTAGAAAACAGTTTCAACAAGTCAGTGGTAAGACTATCTGCAAAAGCTGTGATAAGCATGTTTACATACAATGTAGCTATCATACCCCTGATAAGGCAACAACGTACTGCAAGTATTGCTTCTGGGTCGAAGTTTCGACGATAGCTTCTAAGTCGATAACTGTCAAGTCATGTTGCAATTGTGCCTCGGGTATACAGATGCTAAAAATGCGGATCGATGAGCTATCCAAATCGACTCAATCGAACGGCAACGTCAGCACGCAACAACAACTGGCAATCGTCCGACAGCAGCCTCAAACGTCCCAACAGATGATCCCTCTCCCGCCAACGTGGTTTGCACGCACAAACACCACACACACCGCAAAGTCTTGGCTTTTACGACGACGTGCATAAGAAGAACCTACATAGACGCACACCAACGAAGCCAGAGAAACGTGACGACAAGTGGCGTACACAAGGATGGAGAGATCACAAAACCAAAGCCACCACCACCGGCACGAACAGGATGACACATCTGAAGGTAGTCAAAGACGAAGACGTACCTGAGCGACCACGGCAAAGAGCACTGTTCGTGAGCCGTATTGATCTTACACACAACGAGTCGGATGTTCAGGATTATGTTAAGATATTGTAATATGCTTAACCAAGCATATTACAATACCTTGCATATTCTAGTCAATCTAGACACTTTTTCGGATATATTAGACCCAGCTGTATGGCCGGAAGGTACACGGTTTAAGCCGTTCCGAGGCTAATTGAAACCATACAGGGTGTTTGGTGCACTACAAGCACCGTCTTCAGAACTAGGTAACAAACGACCCCGAATTGTTCAATCTGATACAATGCTGGTCGAGGGTAGCCCGCCAAATGGACTAAAACTCGAATGCGGCAACAACAAGCTTGTTACGAATGGATTGTAGAAGAATTTCATTCAATATTAGAGTGTGGGGAAAACGAGTTTGCGCAATATGACATTATGTTTCTCACTGAAACATTCGTAACAGACACAGCAGCCATTGTGTTACACAAACATAAGATCTACTATGGTGAAACTATAAAGGCCCCCGGTAAAGAACGACAGCAATAGGGGGTCCCAATCGCTGTACGCACGACTGAATGGTCAAGATTACTTAGATCCACGGCTATCTTACTTGTTGTTGAAATAAGGGACTTTTATTTAATACAGCCCACCTGACCGCAAAGTGCCAGACATTTTACTTGATATTGAAGAGTCCCTGATGCTATGCACAGACAATTGTAAACACACTATCATAGCAAGGGACATGAGTTGTAACCACGCTAAGAGCGACAGCTTTTATCGAGGGAGTGAGGGAAACGGGCTTGCAGATAGAAGGTAATTATTTCGACGCTACATATATAGCATGGAATGGAAAAGGTGCCGTAGACGTAATTTTAATTACCTCTAGTGAACCGGGAGCCTACATAAAGGCCCATAAAACGACAATTTCAGCGGAGAGGAAGCACTGTAAGGTTACTTTCAGCCTTGCTCATACGAATAAAACTCCCGGTGGCAAACGAATTCCTCTTGGCCACAAGATAAGTCTCAGCAAGCTAGAACAAGCCTCACATCTTCTCCCAGATGCGGCCGAAGTAGACACAGACTTTTACGAGCGCTCACTTCGGTGGGCCATTCAAGCTGCAGCATTACATAAAAGGAACACTGCGACAAACCAGAGACACAAGCCATGGTTTGATCACGAATAAAAAACATTAAGGGACGCATATATTGGCATAACGATTGGAGCTCATTAGGGTTGACAAACCAAGCGGGGCTGAAGAAAGCGTATAAACGAATGATGATGAGAAAAATATATGAATATGAGATTGCGCAGCGGACACATCAGGTACGAGAAAGCATCCAGAGACTATGGATTCTCATACCGAAGAAATCTGCTATACTAAACTCGCTCAAAAATGACGAAGAATGGGTTTCGCATTTCACAATCCTACTGAACCACGATGTACAACTGCCTGACAAAGAGCACGCATCTCACATAGAGTCTCATTGAAAAGATTTTACGGAAGAGAAGGTTTGAAGGGCTATACTAGGGAAAAAAAAAACGGAAAATCATTAGGTCCTGATGGTATTTACTATGAACATCTTAAGCAGGGAATAGAGTACGTAGTGCCAAAGCTAACAGCGCTATTGAATGCATGCTTAGATTACGGGCACATCCCCAAGAAATGGCGCCGAAGTTACCTGCAACCAATTTTCAAAAGCAAAGGCGACGCCACAGATCCAGTGAACTTCCCCGGGATACCATTGACTAGCATAATCTACAAAATATTAACCTCAGTAATTGTGACCCAACTATATAGCGAATGTAAAGGCCTTATACCTACTAAACAGAATGTGTTCCTGAAAGGCCGCTCAACTGAAAGAGCTCTCAGGGAAGTCCTTCGCCGCGTGCGGGATCGTTTGACTTGAAAACCGCTTTTGATAGTTTGATTTGTGTAGAGACTGCCTCTTGAAAGTTATGCGGCATCAAAGGTAAAATGCTCAAACTAATTAAAAGCATTCTTACTGCGAACTACATCACAATTAGGAATGGGCCTCACGGTATTGCGCAAAAGGTTGAACAGACCATTGGGCTAGCACAAGGCTACACGGCAAGCCCTTTCTTATTTGTCCTCTATGTCGCAGGATTAAGCCTAACACTTCGAAATTCTAAAGCCCTGGATATATTCTACGCTGACGATCTTATCATACTGGCCAAGTCAAGATCACACCTACAGTTTCACCTCTATTAAATAGGCCAATGGTGCGCACAGTATAAGTTGACAATTAGTGCATCCAAGACATAAATTCTTCGATTTTCCCGAGGAGGCCGATACGCCAGTCCTGACTATATCATCAAAGTCAATAACTAAAATATCAAATTAGTACCTCTATTTTTAATTTAAGTATATCGGGATAATCTTGACTCCCGGCCTATTTTACAAAACACATAGAGATCAAGCGTGCAGTATCGGCCATGACGCTACCAGGAGACCTTCCACAGATTAACACTAAGACTGGAATAAACCTTTTTAAGATAAAAATTGCTCCAATTATAACTTACTGCCTTCGGGCCATTGCACCAAACTTAACCTTAGCCAACATGAAAGAAATAGACAAAATATATATGCTCGGACTACCGCGTAACGCATTGACAACCTTGGCGCTAAACTATGCCAAGAGCGAAGCTTTGTGAAAGATATTATTCTGGACAAATACGATTTTAGCGCACTGGTCGTAGAGCAATATCGCGCCTACAAAGAAGAGCGCAATTTGAGCTTTGCCATAAAGAGGTTCACCGACGCTCCTGCATTTACGACAGACCGTTGGAAGCAGGGAACGCAAGTAAACAGACGCGTACTCTGTAGACTTACCTGGCATGGCTACCACCAATATATATGCCTAAAAGGGTATTGCTTTGAAATTAATGACTGTGTATGTAAATATTGTGCACCCAGTACACACTGTCGACAGAAAGCTATTAAATTTGACGCTCAAATAAGTTTCAGAGTATTAGGCATATATGGTTAAACTCATTTAAAATGGGCCGACCCGGTGCGACATTTGGGCAAAAAAATGCATCTAATGGATAGTATGTCACTTGAAATAAAGGGTACCTATGAGCTGAAAGCTATATAGGCTTAGAAAGTCCACTCTTAAACAAATTGTTGTAGAGAGGTGCCGCCAGGAGTAGCATCAGCTATTGGATACAGTGCAAACTGTAGGATCCTGATTTCTATGTTTGTGGCGCATGCACAGAAAGACGATAACCAACGTGAATACCATTTACGGTCGAATTTTATTAGGACAATATATGAGCATACAGCTTGCTGTCATATAGCAGAGGTTATGAACGGGCAGTCTTGACGGAGGTCCTTAATAACGTCACACAACTTTGATTTTTATAAACACAACAACTTCTAGTGGAAATCGGGTATTAGTAGAGGCCAACCACGAAGCGCTCTAACAACCATCTAAAAAAGCACGGCGACGGAATTGAACCGGATACAGGAAAATGTTTTAAAAGATCTAGGGAAACACGAGTAAATTGCATGTTTAAATAACGGGATCTTAGATTAAAAAGGAGATTGCCGGCTGATTAGAGAGGCGACAGATTGTCTACGATTGACAAAAAAATGTCCAAAGGCACCGCTTTCCTCAAAACAAAATAATGAAATTGCAATTGGGGTTAAGTACGTACAATAAACTCCACGATCGTAAAATGGTTGACTTCCATCGTCGCAAAGCCTGCTTTTATTTGACACCAAAGACACAAAAACATGGGAACAGTAATACCTATACAACAGCACCCGATGCTCGGCTATGCTGGCCTTATGCCGAGCAGGTATGCTATATAGAAAAAGCCACAGACTCCGATCTGAGCTACAGGTGGACCCCATCTGTGTGAGGTGTGGCGATTTTCAGAAGGGACCCGGCCAGTACCCATTAAACAGTTCAAATCGCTGGACGATGTGTCGTCATCACTAATGTCGTCCGTTTCAGCCGTGTCCGTATCGACATTTTTGCTGAGTCTTGACAGAGGGAGCTCGAACGGCATGTCGGATTGTTTCGATTTACCCCCTCTCTCATTGCCGTCCATTCTCATTTGGGCGCATTTGGTCGTTGTGACGGCAGGCTCAAATGCGTCCTCATCCAAGTGATTCTCATCATCACAGTCATCACTCACGTGGCAGTCCTCCTGAAATACAGATCGTAAGAATGCGGACGGCGTTACTCTTTGGTATTTTGATAATTACATGCAAATGACGATCGACAAGTGTGTCATCTTAGAACATGGCAACATCGACTAAAAAGATGGAATCAATTTCATTAGAGTTCTTCTAGTAACTAATATAACCCGGTTAGAAATTTAGGTCATGTATAGCTAACGAACCGGCGATCTTTTCGTTGTCGGCCATACTTACGAGTTCACATAGTGTAATAAAGGCGGCTATGTTGTGCACCTGTGTGAGAATCAGGTCACTTTCGCCATCCAGGAGAAATTGCTCAAAGACCCTGAGCCTCCGGTTCTCTGTAAAAAAGAGTAATTGTGTTTTAGTAATTAGATGCTAACTAGAAAATATCGGTCATACTGGTGTACTGCTGTCTGCTGTAATGTGCTGCAAAAACGTGTGAAATGCTAAGTCGTTGTCTTTATTTTAGTCAAACAGATATTGTACATGCATGGTTGCTTACTTGCACTCTGGGCACGAACACTTGCACATGTGATCAGCTGCTTTACCAACGTCTTATGTGCGTTTGCACGTACCTGGTGGATATGTGGATTGGCCAGGAGTGGGGAACATGACCATATGCGGAAATGCAGGTTCGAATTTCGGCCGCGAGGCGTCGGCAGCGTACGCGGCATCGTTCATGCTGTAATCCGGAGACGAAGAGACCGTGAAGCTGCGGCAAAAATAACACAAAAATACCATAAATACCTTTAAATCTACAAGTACCTGAGCAAGTAAACGTAAAATGTACGCAACAAAGGAAAGCCCAGCTAGAAAGGCAACTACAATAATGACCTGAATGCATAGAAGTCAGTTATACCTGTTTGGACGTAGAAGTCTGTCAAAATCGATCATAGCAAACCTAAGAAGATTCACTGGCTCAATAGGAAACTCGTACTGAACAGCCTGCCTGAGCTGAAAGTGCTTACTGTGCATCGCAAAGTGTCTTTTAAATGCAGCACGTTATCTCAAATAGGGGAAAGAGTAGCTATAAGAGGCAGGTTTCTGATAACTAGACGGTTATGAGACAAAAGGAATGAACGTCCTTAAAACGGTTGTTCTTGTTTATGTGACCAATCGAAGCCAAGCGCATCTCCTGCTAAACTTGAGAGACGGATTCGGCGTTGCTTATCATGATGACATCTGTCGGATCACAGCGCTCCCTCCTTATCTTTCTCAGCCCCGCTTCCACGCCTATTTGATGAGTGAGACGTGTGGCAAGCTGCGAGACCTGACATGTCGCTACGAGTGCGCATAGAGTTAGCGTTCGGAAGAGAGGCCATACGACATACCGTCGTATTTGGCAAACAAATCGGCTTTATCTAACCAAAACTCATGCCGGCAAAAAGAAGGCAACTGGTCACATTGAGAACGGTGCGCAACAGTTGGGGTTCTGGGGACATCCACTTCTCTAACATTCAGGTTCAATAGTTTAAAACTTAGTATTACAGTCAGCGTCCGTCACCACAACACAAGATTATACACTCCACATCAATTTGGTATTGTATCGATGGTAGTTCAACATGTGATATGATGACCGTAAGCCGTTCTCCCCCGCTCCTCAATGTCGGACTCCCGTAAAGTCTTGTGTTAACATTAGAGCAAGGTTAGCGGTCTGTTTTATTTTAATTTCTGAGAATGTTTTTCAGTGTGACTACTTGCATTCTTATAGTCAGCATGAGTATCTTTTGAATACGATGGCATGTCTAACTTCTCCACCCGAACATCTCTTCACCCGTGAAGGCGCCTTTTCTGAAGCGATACAATTTCACTTTCACTCCTGAACAAAACAGTTCAATTGAAAAACAGATTTCTAAACAAGTTCTAACTAAATAAGTGTACCTAATTTAGGAACACTCTTTATACATATATGTATATACCATTGTACAGTCATCTCATGCATATTGACGTTGCATAGAAGCCGTTATATTTATATTTTGCCGTTCCAACAAAACCCTTAGTCAGTAAATGAATGCAAAATCAGCAGGTCTTTGTTATTGATTATGAGTAATCTGCAAGGCTTACTTTAGGAACTGGTTTTAAGGCCTTAGTCGCAGTGGAAAGCCTAATTTAGCGTCAAACAATTTCAGAGCTGCGTGCACACAATGTTTGAACACACGATGCATCTTTTAGCATTCTAACGATTGCGCCGAAAACACAAAGACATGCATTTCTGTTTGCATCTGATACAATAAAATAAAACAGGAACGTAAGTCGTCGCGGCAGCAAATTATTTTATGGCACAGACTGTACGCCCATCACGTGTAGTTAAAACAATATGAAAAAACTCCAGCCACTCTAGATAATACTCCGTAAATGGTAATAACTTACATTGTAAGGCTAATATTGCTAGCGCTGAGAAGTGTTCATACAACACGTTACTCTTCAATTGAGCATTCAATTTTCTATAAGTTTGTCTCCTTTCCTTAAATGTACTAAGCCTTACTTCGCGTAAGGCCCGATGCATTTCGATATTTATTCGATATTACGCATGCTAACAGTATTTCTGTGATGCAGATTACAATGCAATTTCACTTTAATGTTGTATAGTAAGAGTTCCTGCAGGCCACTCTGAAGTCGTCTTGGAAAATATTTTTTAGTCATTACATCTCGAAATTGTTTATCGTTGCTATGCATTCAATACACGTGAAGGAACGGGCCCCTCCAAGTATTATTATTAGAGCGCTCTTCTTCGCAAGCAGTCGATGC
This sequence comes from Dermanyssus gallinae, assembly GCA_003439945.1. Lineage (NCBI taxonomy): Eukaryota > Metazoa > Arthropoda > Arachnida > Mesostigmata > Dermanyssidae > Dermanyssus > Dermanyssus gallinae. The sequence continues at coordinate 97,515 of QVRM01000466.1, forward strand.
ACTTATACGTGCCAAGCTGTGCCAAATAATTTTCTAGATAAGCTTTTCACCCATATTCGACAAGATGGTAGTTTTTCGGACGAGTGAGTTAAAGCATGTTAATAACCATAGTGAACGGCGTTTCATGTAAAGAATCTTACATTTTTAGCTGAACACGTACTATAATTGTAGTTAACTATATGGCAGAACATTGCCCTTGAGCAGGTATTGCGCTCGTATTAACGACGAAGCTTATATATAAGACCATTTATTATGCTTCACTGACACCTTCAGTTTAGGTCAGGTAAAGACCCTCAAGGAAACCACGTGTACAAGCCATATACGGAATGATCGATATCGAGCACTCTTTTATTTAAATCCGATTCAATTATACTAGCGCACATTTTAATGTTGGTCTTTAGAACGCTAATGGTTGCGGGACTGTTAACGTATACTTTGTTCCTAAAAAGGCCCACAGGAAAAAATCTAACGGATTTAAATCGCAAGGTCGTGAACGAGAGCGAATGTCCCCTTTACGCGACAATCTCTCACCCGGGGCAGTTTATCTGCAAAAGCTTAATTTTGTCGTGTGCTCTGTGGCTTGTAGCACTATCTTGTTGGAACCAGGGTTCACTCGCAATTTATCTAGGTATGAGCAAAAATAATTGAGCATCATGCTAAGACAATGCTCGTCATTTACCGTGAAGCGTAAAAAATAAAACTGTCCTATGGGGCACATGTAACGGCCCTTCGTGAAAACGTGAGGCTTTTCGGTTCTTCAGTATCCAAATACAACAGATTCTTTAATTTACATTTTCATTGAGGAACCTTCGTGTTTTCTTCAAAGTGTCGGCATTACTTTACATCATAGGTCCTAAAGCCTCGTTGGCAGAGTTAAGCCGCTGCGAATGCTGTTTAGGCTTTTTGCTTTACGATACATCGCTAAATCCGACAAAAAATTAGGTTTCGACGTAATTTTCACTAATTTATGCACATTTATTGAGGCGGTGCATCCATGCATCTAGGCACCCATACATATATACTACAGTATACTAGGTGGAGCAAACATTTGTAGTATTTTCTGTCTACAATTGCGAAAAACGTACACAGATTACAGCGGCAGAGAAAAACGTTTTAGAGTCTTGAAGGCATACCCTTCGAATAGCCGTAAAGCGCGAGCGACTAAGTCAGTCACGTAATCACTTTACTTGAACGCTTTAGATTTCAAAATACTTAAGTCCCGTATGGTTACAGTGTCAGCAGCTTCCCCATTGAGTGTGAGTGTATCTGTGTGTCGCGTTTTAGTTACTCTCTCTCTCTCTCTATATATATATATATATATATATATATATATATATATATATATAGTTCATACGTGTGTATATATGTATTTATGTATATGTATATATATATATATATATATATATATATGGTTCATACGTGTGTATATATGTATTTATGTATATGCGAACTATGCTAACGCGATATATGCGCGAACTAGCGAAAGAGTGGGCATTAGCTACGGTGCAGCGCATCAAATACTGCACCAGCATGCATGCAGGAAAAAACTAAAGCATTTTTTTGAACCGATTCGTAACCTACATGCATTACGGGTAAAATGATACCGAGCGGCAAAGACGTAAAGGCCTCCCTTCAGTAGCACCCAGTACACACCGTCGTCAGAAGGCTACCAAATTTGACGCTCAAATACATTATTAGGCATATGTAGTAAAACTAATTTAAAATGAGCTAGAATTAGATTTATTGACCGACCTGATGCGATGTTTGTGCAAAAAATGCATCTAATGAATAGCATATCACCTGAAATAAAGGGCACCTATGAAGTGGAAGCTAGATAGGCTTAGAAAGTCCACTCTCCAAAAAATATTATTGTAGAGAGGTGCCGCCAGGGTAGCATCAGCTATTAGATTAAGTGCAAACTGTAGGATCCTGATTTCTATGTTTGTAGCTCATGCACAGAATAATGATAACCGACATTAATACCATTTACTGTCGACTTTTATTAGGACAATAAATGAGCATATTGATGCGTTTAAATAACAGCGGTTATAAACGGGCATTCTTGATGAAAGTCCTTAATAACAAGGACGTACAATAAACTCCACGATTGTGAAATGGTCGACTTCAGTAGTCGCAAAGCCTGCCTTCATCTGACACCAAAGACACAAAAACACGGGAACAGTAATACCTATACAACAGCACCCGATGCTCGGCTATGCTGGCCTTATGCCGAGCAGGTATGCTATGTAGAAAAAGCCACAGACTCCGATCTGAGCTAGAGGTGGGCCCCATCTTTGTGAGGTATGGCGATTGTCCGAAAGGACCCGGCCAGTACCCATTAAACGGATCAAATCGCCGGACGAGGTGTCGTCACAACGAATTTTGGCCGTGTTCGTATCGACATCTTCGCTGAGTCTTGACAGAGGAGGTTTGAACGGCATGTCGGATTGTTTCGATTCATCCCCTCTCTCATTGCCGTCGATTCTCATTTGGGTGCATTTGTGCGTTGTGACGGCAGGTTCAAATGCATCCTCATCCAAGTGATTCCCTTCATCACAGTCATCAGTCACGTACCAGTCCTCCTGAAACACAGATCGTAAGAATGCGGACGGCGTTACTCTTTGGTATATTAATAATTACATGCAAATGACGATCGACAAGTGTGTCATCCTAGAACATGGCAACATCGACTACAAATATAGAATCAATTCCATTAGATTGCTTCTAGTAACCAATATAAACCAGTTAGAAATTTAGAATACGATCAAATTAAACAAACAGGGTTAACCAAACCAGCATTTTGGTAATGTACCGACGAACAGTCTAAGAAGGTATTCGTCGGAGACCTCACAGCCGCCGCTCCGTGAAGCATGTTAAGAATGCCTTTGTCGGGCCAGTGGTTGCCCTAACTGGCCCTTGGACGTTCATACAAGCACCCGACGACGTACACAGACATTCCATTTAAGCACACTTAGTCTGCGTGCGTTGAGTCCTAAAATGTAGCACTTCTCCCTTGTGCGGAGTAGAAAGGTGTTTCGATACTGTTCTATTACATTAGTGTTGCCTTCGTCAGGAAGTCATATGTACCACTGTGTTAAGCATAATTAGATTATACTAAGCTATATACTAAAATTTACTATGTTATCAGTACATTCAGTACTTTGCTGACTAACGATACTTACGAGTTCACATAGTGTAATAAGGGTGGCGATGTTGTGCACCTGTGTAAAAATCAGGTCACTTTCGCCATCCAGGAGAAACTGCTCAAAGACTCTGAGCCTCCGGTTCTCTGTAAAGAAGAGTAATTGTGTTTTAGTAATTGAATGCTAACTAGAAAATATCGGTCATACTGGTGTACTGCTTTCTGTTGTTTTTGCGGTAATTGCTGTTGGTTTGCTGTCCACACTACGGTTGCCAATTGTAGACGTGGTACGCGTTTGACAAGCTTAATTACGTTTGGTTGACATGTGCTGCGGTAATGTGCTGCAAAATTCGTTAAATGCTAAGTCGTTATCTTTCTTTAAGTCAAACAGATGTTGAACATGCATGGTTGCTTCCTTGCGTCTTGGCACGAACACGTGCACATGAAATGAGCTGCTTTACCAACGTCTTATGTGCGTTTGCACGTACCTGGTGGATATGTGGATTGGCCAGGAATAGTGAACATGACCATATGAGGAAATGCAGGTTCGAATTTCGGTTGCGACGCGTCGGCAGTGTACGTCGAATCGTTCATCTATAATCCGGACACGAAGAGACCGTGAAACTGCGGATAAATCACACACAAATACTATAAATACCCTAAAAACTAAAAACTACGAATAGTTAGGCAATGTTTAAACGTCAAATGTACACAACGAAGTACCAGCTAGAAAGGCACCTAAAATAATGGTCTGAATGCATAGAAGTCAATTAAACCTGTTTGGACGTAGAAGTTTGTCAAAATCTATCATAGCAAACCTAAGAAGATTTATGTGAGAACAGAGACACTGAAAAAGATTAAATAAATATTCCCTTTTATGAAAATGTATCATAACTTCTCGATCCGCCCTCGTATACTAAAATAGTTTAACAATTCCTAGCACAATTGCCATATTTGTTTAGCGAAGCGGCACCTTATATATAAATATATATATAAGGTGCCACAACCGAATATTGAAATGTTTGCATTTAAGTTCACGAAGTAGTTATAACGTTAAAATAAATATTTTGTTTGCGCAGTCTCGTACAATATGTATAAACACAAAATTCATCTATGTTGACTAACAGAGCGTTTTCTTTCATCAAGTTTTATCTCAAAACAGATAAAGCTGTCTATCTTCGTTCGTTCTTTTCAACTGAAATATGCATACATATATCTACTTATTTGAGCTATGATGTACATCATTGTAATTGTTGTTTAATTTGCTACATGTCTTACCTCGAAAATACGAAGCAGATGTCCAGTGAAGATGCTCTTTAGAGTCTAGTTCTGGTTGAGAAAAATATGCTCTTCGCCGAACGACAAAACGCATTTTTTTCGAACTCCCCGTAGTCGACTTCGTTTGCGGCAAACCAAGAGTTGAAGACTTTCTGAACTTTCTCCTGTGCGAGTGTCCGCAGGATGGAGAGTACCATGGTCGCATGGTCTAATGTCACCAATACACGTCACAGCGCACTCTTCCTGCTGATAGCCACGATTCTGCACTTCGAAACAGGATCACATGGCATCCTTCAGCGCACGTCAGACCAGAAGAGATGCAGTACGCCACATTGTCACCACTTAGGCGTTCAGCTTTTCTCATTGTATACAATTCTTTCGCTAGACGTATTCGAGCGTCTGCAGCCTATGCGTGCTAGAAGACCGAAGAGTGAAAACTAACTCACCTAATGGGCGCCAGTCCTGTTTAGTAATGAACTGTGGCACACAACGAAATTGTTCCGCTATTCGTCGAGATGATCCAACAGTAAACTGTTTGGAATAAAACAGAAAGCTGCGCAAAAGTTCTACTTGGTTACTTCTCATGTTGCGTAAACCTACGCACAATAGTACGTGAAAAAGCAATATTTGCACGTGCAAGACTCGTGCACGTTGACACCGAACATGGTCACTGTAAGCTATCATGTCTTATATGTATGGTTGCTAAATTAGGTCTATACTGTGCAATGTGTTTATATATATATATATATATATATATATATATATATATATATATATATATATATACCATTTCCCTGTTGTTGTCTCCTTGCTCAAATGCAGAGAAACATCGACGACGCTTCAGGCTGCTACTTCCAACGCGATATCTATGATTCAAATGATGTAAATTTAGCGTTCGAGAACTTCCAACAAACCCTTCGGAGTATTTATAACACATCATTCAGTCTACGTCGCATAGAGCGTACGGATGCGTCAAAAGGTGCCACGTTTCTGTTCCTCTAGGTTGCAGTCTGTCCGTATATGACAAGTGGTTTCCTCGTGGAGATCTGTTAATATTGGAACTCCACAAGGATCAGTACTAGGACCGGTTCTTTTCTTGATTCTCATTAATTTCATTCTGCTTAATATTGAAAAAGAGAACATTGGCAAGCCGATAGCTTTTGCCGATGACACTTCACTTTTATTTAGGGTTGACTCTCCAGCCCTCGAAATAACGCGCTCACTATCCCAAGTGAAGGAGGTAATCAAAATATTTAATTATTTTGGCCTCGTTGTTAATGCTAGCAAGACTAGCCGCACTCTGTTTCGCTCTCCTCAATTAAAGTTGCAGGCGGATCTTGATCGGCTTTCTTCTGAATTCGGTCTAAAGTTTTCGTCAACTACTAAATGTTTGGGCCTTATCTTACATGAGGGTTTAAGTTGGCGCGGTCATATTGATCACACCCAAATGTTACGCAGTTATATCGGCCTTGCGACGTTTGCGCCGTATAGGAATTCCGTTGGATGGTCTGATTTTGATCTACAAAACGCTGTTTGTGCCGGTACTCACGTACGGCATTCTCTTGTGGGGAGGTGGATACGATCACGTTCTGCATCGGGCTCAGGTACTACAAACGATGCTCTGAGGGTTCTGCTATATTTGGGATGAGACGTAGTCAGTCTGTTAGAAATATATATTGTGACTTTAAGATTCTATCCATCGATTCGCTGTACCGTCTTCAACTAGCTACTTTTGGCTTCAAGATCAGTCGTAGTTTAGTACCTACTGAGGTTGCCTTTGCTCTAGTCCCTTAGCGGCGGAAAACCCCGCGAGGGCCACCACTTTTGTGATACCTCGCGTGCAGAAAAGATCTAGCATCCAATCTCTTGTGTACAGACTGCCCGTCGTGTGGGAAAGCATCCCGCAGAAAATTCGTTACTCGAACTCCCTGACCTGTTTTACTCGAGACATCAAGAGATGGCTTTTAAATCGGAATGCATGACCGAAAAGGGGGATTTACTTAGAGCAATGGTCTAATTTTTCAGTTTCTGTTGTCATTTCGAGTTATATTGTCTATCAAGTTATAGCTTAGTGTGCTCCTTTACTTTGTGTGTCAGTATCGCCAGTCATATGGTATAGGTGTTAATCTCTGTTTTTATTATCTTCTTTTTCTCTTTTTATCCCCAAACCCTTGTACCACTTTTCATAATGAGAACTTAAGCATGTGAATGTATGCAGTTCCGTAAATAAACCATGTTTGAATTGAATATATATATATATATATACAATATATATATATATATACAATGTGTGTATATATATATATATATATATACATTGCAAAAGTCTCTACTCAGCTGTTGCGCCGGACGGTCGCACTAGTGCGAGCTCCCGCTTAAATTGCCCAGATCGCAAGTTATATCTGGCTCTTTAACGGGAGTTTTGTCGCAGACCATCGTGACCACCAGTGTGACCGGACTGTGAGATCCAACACCGTCAGACAGTTCCTTTTTGCATTTAGAAGATGCAACATTGTTATAATTCGCCGCGTCACTGTGTCAGATAGGTTAGCAGTGCGTTCACCATTGCAAAGACCTATCTTAAGTGTATTTTAGCGTTTTTAAGTGGAAGTGACTGTGCCGGTTCTTAGATTTAGGTAAGGTGAGTCCACCTGTTTTAGTGAAATATAGCGGCTCTAATTATATTTCACTAATCTCAACTTCTATATAGGTATAGTGTATGCACTGGCTACAAAACCCAGACAGTGCATATATATATATATATATATCGATACGCTTTGCTCCGAGCTTTAAAATCAGACTCCGCGTAGAGAACACAATAAGCAACGATATATTGGGCAGCTCTATCGTGCTTTTAAACTACTATATATTTTAATTGACTTCTAACTATATACTTGTGATAGATGCTTCAATTCCACTGAAGCGAAGAGACAGCAATTTCTCTGTCTGATGCTAGTCTTCCATCTAACTACCACAAATATATATCTTAGACCAACACTACTATTGTACATAATAATGTGCAATTTTTAATTTCTACTTTCGGCGCTATTTTAGGGCGCAGCGTTTGATTGATAAATTGAAAAGGGTGGCCAAAGAAATATTTTATATATATATATATATATATATATATATATATATATATATATATAAGAATGTATATATATATATATATATATATGTATATGCATACGGGGCGCATCGATATGTCATTGCGCGATGCGCCGTAAACGTACGATGCAAGTCTGGATGAATAAAGCTAATAAATTGTTTTTCAAAATACATTTGTAAGGCAAACGATTTGCGGCTTTTTGTGAATTAAACTTGATACAAGACATGACCAATTCAAGTGCGCTGAAATCACCAATTAAACCGTCGATGTGTCGAGCAAAAGCAGATTAGATATGTCTCTATATCCGGCTAGAGAACACAACTACACTCTATAGGGTAGACAACGGATACCCGTGAACGGTGACTGTGAACGGACGTTAGCGATATAGGGTAATTGTTTTGTGTGTGTCAGTCTTATCTCCTTTCTTCTGCACTGGGCACACGATGGTACAGCGGAACAAATCAGGTATAGTTCCTTCTTCAAGAAAACGTTGGAAAGTTAGCGATAAAAGCATAAATACTGAACGGTCGCATCGCTTGTATAGGAACGCACTGATACAATTTGGTGTTCCGTCTGTGTTAATCTGAGAGCTTTCTGAGTTGTCGTGTCAGGTTTTCAGGGGAGCTGTCAACAACGCTTCTGAGATGTTCTGTTGTGTGTACATCAAGTTGCGGCCGACGGGAGCGCTCTGCCAACTCACCGGAAAACAGAGAGGTTCACACAAGGGTGTCACGGAGAAATTCAGCTTTTCAGAGGTGTTAGTAGCGAATTGACCATCCTGCCTTTTGATTGCGCCAACTTTGGGTTTCATTTTGAGCCGTTTTCGTACGTTTTTGTGGATTGTTGATTGATGTTCATGTTAATCCTTGGTAAGCTGGGCATAATTCTTAGCCTTCAGCCATTTAGCTTTCGTGCTGCGGATGCACTAGCCCCAGCTGTCGATGCAGCCAAACAGTTACTCACGGTCTTGATAATAGGCGACACACCAATGGCGGCAACTTGTGCATCGATTTTAAGGTTCCGCGCACAATTATGGCCCGTCTACAGTTTCCACAGAAAGTTAAATTATTTTAAAGTCTGCTCCCGGTGTGATTGAAGTTCACAATTTATACACAAGCGAGCAAATCTAGCGAATCAGCCAAAGAAGCCGCTAACAAAGATAGTTCTGATTTCACACGGTAGCCACTCGCAGCGCTATTTTAGGCTAAAAAGTGTACAAAGTGGTCTTAGAAGCAGATCGGCCAGTGTTATATTTTAAGCGCTAAGACACGGGTCATATAGCAAGTAGATGCGTGTTGCAACGGGCATATGCCGTAAATGCGTAGTGTGTGAACTGCAAACGTGCTTACACAGCAGAGCCATCTAATTGTCCGAGATTTTTCTATCAGAGTGCGTTAGCACCCTACCAGAAGCCCGAACTCTTTAGTAGGCAAGAACACTTCACCCCCTTGGGCTACTACCAAAAGCCGCATTTAATTATCCCGAAGCCTGCGTTCTATTTTCACAAAGCTTCTAAGAAGTCGTGTCGATATGGAGGAAATTGTACATGTCGACGCGTCAAAGCAACGTCGAAGCGTTACCGAGTATTTGTGTCCAATACGGACTCTAAATCGACCTACAAAGTTAGAGATCCTAGTGCTTAGGAAAATCTAGGTTCTTTTGCCGATACATTAAGAATTGTTGGTACAGATCAGACGGAATATAATAGAACGGTGACATAGATACTACAGCCCCGTAAGCATTGCTCCCCTTGGCGAACAACTCAGAAACATCTTACTAAGACACACAAATTCTGAGCATCCAGGATTGAGAATTCACGAGCAGTCTGTAGCAGAATCCACACATCTACAATTAACACAGATGGCAACTTTTGTTCAGTTTGTTTTTAGACAAGCGTAGATGGTACGTATACTGTTCAGGACAACAGAGGTAGTAATGGTTAAATGTCTTTTTTTTTACGACGACGTGGTGACTAACAATCATTCTTTGGCATGATTATCTCTACTATAATTTGCTTCTGTTGTGTTTTATCCTCCAGAACTCAAGAGTGACTCGTGATTATTGCCAGACATCATACGCTTAAACCTCAGAAATTTCGAGAACGATCTAGACCCAAGGAGTGGGCTAGCCGAGGTGACCACCGGTAACGGGGTCCTGACTTTATCGGATTTAGGCTTCCTTAAAACTTACTTTCTCATGCAATGGATAATGCAGCGGAAGCTCTGGCCGATTCGGTTTTGCTACTAGAAGTGGTCCATACTGCGCGAGACTGACTTGTCTTAAATCTAGGTCAGAGGGCATAATCATGGTCAAATTAAACTTTCAAAACGCCTTCAAACGCGTTTGACGTAATCATCGTCTGAGAAATTCGACTCTTTGTGCCAAGATTATCAATATAGAACTCCTCAGTCAGACTGGTAGCTAGCCTTCTTCTGGATACTATCAGGATACATGACACTAACATTGCCCTACTAGGCGCGCCATTTCTTGATTACGGAAATAAAGTTTGGATATCTGGTTGGCTGAGAAGTTTTAAATCGCCTTCAAACCGCTTGAAACCCCTAGGTGCACAAAAGGCCTTGTGTCTTGTAATATCCGGCTTCTGGACGGCACGTGTAAGCCGCCTGCTTTGTGGGATTACTGAACAGCATAGAAATGTATGTTTAATAGATATGCATTTTTCCACTTGAGTTTCGCGGTGAAAGTGATGCGTTTAGAGGTATCTTATTACGCTACCTTTCCTAGATGTGCACGTTTGCATTTTCAGAGCAATTATTTTTGTAGACGACTTCAAAACCAGCCGTACTAGCTGTATATCCATGCTAACGTAAATTTTGATTAAAGCATATATCTTAAGAGTTCACTCTTACTTTCAGCCTAAACACAAAAGCAGCTGATACTACGAACACTCGCAAAGTTTTGCGAGAAGTACATAACTTTTGCGTGACCCCCACCTATCAGATGGGGGGGGGTGGAAAAGAAGCGAGGCGAAATTGCAGGGAGAGCTATGTTATCAAAAATGACATCAAAATAAACAAAACTTGTATCTTAGGTTAATCATCAGATACGCCTAATCGTTTCACCGATCGACCGCAAATTCGACAACAACGGCATAATTCTGGCGTTGTGAGAGCGCCATTCCGCTTATCAGAGGCCTCTCTCTGATCGCTGCCCTCTCCTTATCTGCCATAGCCATGCATTTAAAAGGCACAGCAGATGAGCAATTAGCACATTAAACTCGATCAGCAGTAGTCGTTCAATACGAGCTCAACTTTGTCAGCTTTAAATTCGTCGCTATGGACTTCGACTTCCTTCTACGCCAAAACAGGTTTGATTTTAATTTAGCCAAGCGACCGTTCGCCACATTGTTCTATCTAGCCCATCATTGCATGCTGCTTACGTATGTTCACCTAAACAGGCGTGTTTGTTCTACCAAGCTCCAGAGGTTCTTGATTGGTCACGTGTTTCGTTTTGTTGCAGCACAACTACCTCTTCGGATCCCGGTCGCAACGGGAATGGCGTAACACACAGTGCCGACGAGTCACTAAAGAAATTCCAGCCCTGCATGGCGTTTACGTCAATGGTGATGTTTCACATTTCGTGCCCGTGCAGGGGTCAACCAGGTACATACACATATAGGTAAATTGATTCATCCGCTAAGTATCTGCATGTGTCTGCGTGTTTATACATGAATCGATCGGTTGATCGAAAAATCATAACTATAGGCTGTTTCTGCGTTTAGCTTTAAATAACTATTCAAAAAAACCCGCTTTTCCTTCTATAATTAACAAATCAGCAAACAGTAACACAACGCAGCATGACAAAAGTAAACCTTACGCCCAGCCCGTGTAAAGCTTTACCGCGCAGCTTGCTATAAAGGTTTAACAAAGCACTCATTTAAGTAGCAGTTTATTGGCAATGATACGTAAAGCCTGACTAAACGTATGCCCCTCTTGAATCAAAAATTATATATATATATATATATATATATATATGGAGCAAATCAGTTAGCAGGTGAGCACTATAAGAATAGTATAACATGTAATGATGTTTTTAATGACCTTCTAACCTCACAATTTCTATTTGTTACAGAAAACCGGGGACTCCGAGTATTTGAGCAACCTCTCTTGGAGGGTGAAGAGGATTTAGTCGATACACAGGCGCATAATATAGCTACACTCATCACGCTATGCGATATCGTAAGTACGGCTGACAAAGTCGAGATCGCCACGTAAAGTCCCGGTAATAGTCTTACATTAACGATCCTAGTAGTCAGCGAAACACTGAAACCGTTATACGCGGTATATTGCTTAGCGACGTACGATCCAAAGAGCAACGTTGGCAGATTAAGACTCTATGGTATAGTAGATAATCAACACATTACAGTACTTGACGTCAATAAGTAATGATTTAAGTCTAAGTATGATTAGATACAAAGACCTTTGCCAATATCTGTGTGCTGACATGATGGTGAACTAAATACAGAATATTAATGCACAATATACTATCTGCGTTTTAGGAGGATCGCTGCGATACTGACTTGGCCTGTGACGATGACGAAGACCTAGACGAAAATGTCTTGCAGGACAAGGTTCCACAACAACTTTCCAACATTGCTGCAGATCCAGACCGGGAAGAGGAGCTACCTAAACATGAGGCGGACCAAACCGACATGCTGTATGAGCGCCCTTTATCACAACTTGACGACTATGAGGTCGAGCTGTATAAAAGCGACTTCTTCTTTCGTATGCTAGGATTACATGTACAGGAAAACATCTCAATAATTTATTATTATGTGATTATTTTTCGTTATTATGTGATTTTGCGAAATAAATAAAAAAACAGATATAATTAGTACGATATGTTTGTCTACTGAATTAAATGATTTTGGAACAATTAGAAATGTAGCGGCCACAATAGTTCCTCTCTTCTCCAGGCTCTTGTGACATACATTTGCATGTGCGAAAGAGCCGTGCTCGTGCTACATTTGACTCTGAAATCAGGTTTTTTGAAGTGAATGTATACAGGCATTAAATACAGCGGTACCAATATGAAGCCTTAGCTTAGAGATCATGGTCGCAGCAAATATACACCGCTTCGTTGGGCACTGGCAAGACATCTCAGAGTCAAATCGGCCTTATAAGAACTACAATGAGGAAGTCCATGAGCGTGCAGGTCCGCCGTAAGGATGGGCGCCGCCCGTTGAGGGTTGTATTACCTCGAGTATAATGTCTACGATGATGTCACGCTAATTCACAGCGAAGCGGTACCTGGAAACACTAAAGGGATCTTTAAGGGAGATCAGAGCTTTGAAGCTTTTCTTCTTGTCCGCAGGCGGCGGTCGTCACGTGCTTCGAGCGGTGATTAAAAAATCCTTTTGGGGCTGACTCTCTGCCAAGATTTAACGTCTATGGGACTGCTTTTCGCATTGCTTCATAGACGGATCCCATAAATACAAATGTGCAACGGTGGGGCTCGAACCCGCGCACCTGCTATGTGTCTCCTCCGGTCGCGAGGCGCAGACGCATGCCACCGGGCTCGACGAGCGGTGCTTGGCAATCTTAAACCCACAGACATCGACCGTGTGAAAATGGGTTGCTACAGGTAGCTCTTCCAACTGAAGGTGCTCATCATAAACAAGGAGGACGCCGCAACCGACTGCGTATGGGGTCACAGTACGATCAGCAAGAAGCTTCTTTTACGCCAACGATAGATTGAATTCTAAGATGGTGAACCATTGGAACGAACTCTAGGGATTTCTCATCTTCCATCCGTTTGGAGGCGGCACTGGTTCGAGCTTTACGGAACTGCTGCTGATGGAGCAGATCGCGCAAGACTACGTCGAAAATGTGTCGGTTTCTATTCGCAATCTTTCCGGCGCCGGCAATGTCGATGGCACTCGTCGAACTGGACAACTCGGTGCCGATGACGCACGCGACACGCCGATTGCGTATTTATATAGCTTTTGTTTTTGAGCCCCTTCATGTACGGCCGTTATGGTTGGTTAATTTTATTCGCCAGACATAAGCCTTCGTTGAGGCATTGATTTACGGTAATTGTAAAGAGTTAGGCTGGAATATGAATATGGTTTAACAAATCTCATCAAGACATTTCGTGAAACAGCTTCTAATATTTAATTTTAGTTTGTTTGATTTGATGACAAGATATTTAATTTGTACTCTGCCGACTTTGGATGATCTTATTTGTGTTAGGTGGAAACTAGGAAGTATGCTTAGAAAATTATAATTATAGACAAGAGCTAGTTGCTTACAGTACCTAACGGTGGTAAGCTTTTTGCCAATTATTGTCGTAAGTCTTTACCTAATGGGACGATCTTTTTGGGGGTCTTCTGGGAGTAACGACCACGTGCCTGCGGGGTTTCGAGCCCCACCGTTGCACATTTGTTTGTATGGGAGTCCGTCTATGAAGCAATGTGAAAAATCAGTTCCGTGGACGTTAAATCTTGGCTGAGGGTCATCTCGAAAAACTTTGCTTAGCGATGTACGATACATTTGACATTATTTATCCCGACGACAACGATTGGTCGATATTTGCACGTGATTACTAGATTTCCAAAGAGCAACGTGGACAGGTTAAGACTCTATGGGAGAGTGGATATTCAACTCACTAAGGTACTCGGCGTTAGCAAGTTATTCATTATATACAGTAATAATTGCCACTATATGTGCGCTGAATTGATAGTAAAATAAATACAGAATATGAACGCAGAATATTCTATCTGCGTTTCAGGAGGACCGCAATGATACCGACTTGGGCTGGGACGATGATGAAGGCCTGAATAACAATTTCTTGGAGGATAAAGTTCCGCGAAAACTTTCCAGACTCAAACCATGAAGGAGGACCAAGCTGACATGCTGAATGAACATCCTCTATTCAGACTCGACGACGCTGAGGTCGAGCTGTATGAGAGCGACTTTTTTTCTTGGATACTAGAACTATATGAAAAGAAAAACATCTCAGTGTGATTTCGTTAACAAAAAATAGATAGGATCAGTGAGATATGTTTGTCGACTGAATCAAATGTCTATGAAACATCTAGAAATACGGCGTCTCTCTTCCCCAGACCTTTGTGACACACATTTGCATGTGTGCAAAATCACACAAGCTCGTGCTACATTTGACTATCTATTCAAGTTGTTTGGGGTCAGTGTATACAGTTAAGACTAAAGACGCCCGATACAGCTGTGCAAATAAGTCACTTCAGCTTAGAGAGCACGGTAACAACAAACGTATGCCGCTTCGTTGGGCACTGGCAAGACATCTCAGAGGAAACGGTACCTGGGAAATGCTAAAGAGACCTTCTAGAGAGAATAGGGCATCGAAGCTTTCTCCGGCCACAGGCGGCGGTCTTCACGTGCCCCGAATGGTGTTTATCGATCTCAAACACACGTCATCGACCGTGTAAAAACCGGCCGTTGCAAGCAGCTGTTCCATTTAGAGATGCTCAATACAGGCAAGGAGAACGCAGCTAACAACTGCGTCCAGAATCACGGTACGATTGGAGAGAAGTTTAGAGATTTAGGCTTTAGGGATTTCTCATCTTCCATTCGTTTGAAGGCGGCACTGGTTCGGGCCTTACAAAACTGCATGCGACACTTGAATACGCCGATTACGTATTTATGATAGACACAAGGCTTTTATTTTTGAATTTCCTTTATGTACGGCCGTTATAGTTCGTTATTTGAATTAGCCATACATAGGCCTTAGTTACGGCATTCATTTAGGATCGTTGTAATGAACCAGGTCACAGTATGGATATGACTTTATATTATATCAAGACATTTCGTGAGACAGTCTTTTGCATCTGATCATTTTAGTTTGTTTTATTTGCTTACAAGATATTTAATTTGTACTCTGCTAACGTTGAATTATCCCCACTATTTAGGTGAACACTAGGAAGTATGTATAATAGCTACTGATGTGAACAATAGCTACTGATGATTGTAAACAATAGCTAACAATACCTAACGGTGACAAGCTCTTTGCTCATCATTGCCGTAAGTCTTCATCTAATGTGGCGATCTTTTTGAGCGTATTCGGGGGGAGGGGGGGGGGGGCAGCGACCACGTGTCAGTTTCGTCTAGATCGCGGCACAGAGCATTTCAGAGGTTGTCCAATGTAAAAGCGAGATTTTCGCCTTGTGAGATCGAGGCGTTGCTCAAGGAAGGATGACAATCTGCTACACTCGAAAGAGATGTTAAGAAAATTGGTGTTTTTGCAAATTAGCTGCTTAGTTCCAATGCCAAAAGCATCCAAGGTTTTAAACGCGAGCATTTCTTGGGGGCCACGCAATTAAAGAAAATTTCTTTAGCTTATTGGTTTCCGCGAAACGGGTTGCCTAGCCGCGTCTCGCCGCTGCCTATTCCGTAAAGCGCTAGAAAGTTGGCGAGGATTGCATCTCTACGTAGCATTTCACCCCGGTCGAAGGGGGCAAGTGCCATCTCGTCCGAATGTTTTGCATTTGCTGTTAGTGCGATTCCACTATGTAAAACCCTATATTGGTCACCTTAGTTTCGTGGTCACTAATAATAGTGCATTATAGTGTAATATCAAAAAAGAGTTAAGAATTTCATTTGAACTTGAAGATTATTTACATATAGCGGTATGTTGCCACTGTTTTGGTATTGCGGATATACTGCTTGCAAAAAAAATGCTGCGTTTAGCATATTAAATATCACTTATTATCAGAAATGCTAATTTTGCCATATTAAGGGGATCTAAGTGTTAGGCTTCGTCAACTTAGTTAATTGTTATTATTATCGCCTATACTTCATCTGGTTTTACCGTCCCGTCATCTAATTAATTCAATGACTTCACGGACAAAAATATCTCCTGCAGATTCGTCATGCAACCTATAGTTCTAGCTGGGCCACAAAGTGTTCAGGGCCACAGCGAAGTATTTAGAAACCCAAGTTGCACTAAAGTCCTACGTATATATATATATATATACACATATATATATAAAGTAGTAAAAAATTACTCGAGGCATCACTGATATCAGACACGCACAACAAAATAACAACTGTGCCTATGTTGCGGTCAGTTGAGCAACGTGCACTTAGGTACCACAGCATTACACATGTTACAACAGTATGCGTTCAGCACTAGCATGTCGTTACTTGAGTCATATACTATGTATGCAGTTTTTGCACATAACGATAGCATGTAAATAACGTCTAGGTTCTTTTTCTGGGATTGGTGACTATTTCTCATCACCCTCAGTATCATAACCGTCGCTGTCGTCGTTAACATTCGGTACATGACGTGGTGTGACGTGTCGTATGGACGGGCGCCATGTAACGCCACGTTTCTCATGTGACGACTTATACGTTGCAATTTAAAGTTCTGCTTCATTCAGTGTTTAGCCTCAGCGGTCAGACTAAGACGATCATTGATGCCAGCACTTATAGTTAAAGTCTACAAAGTGCACGTAATAATCTCAACGTTTGCCGTAGTGCACACAATATTGCTGAGCTTGTTGGGTGCGTATATGTTAAACCCCGTCCGCAATTCACATTGTCATTACTGTCCAGAAGGATTTGCTCAAACCCTCGTCTTCGGTCTACTGTTATGCAGATAGGTTGCACGTGAAAGGCGAGCAGGAATGTCAGCATCGTGACTATAACTGACATAACATGTGTAAGAATGTAAGGTGATATTTTTGTTGTAAGCGGGCACGGGCTGTAGAGAGAACTAGCTTTGCGGCGTCGGCTGGTAGCAGCACTGTTAGAATCAACTGTTAGCAGAAGCTAAAGGGACGAATCAAAGTTGTCGGTCTCTGGCAAAGAGAGAGGAAACTCTCCGGTAGCAGCCCCGATCTGCCGCTGCTGCTGATGCTGCGTGGTAGATCGCTGTTGGTAGGACAATCAATGGCTTTGTCGCCATGTAAGACAGTCCTTGTTGAGCCGCGTTAGAATCACAACCGCGTCAGCGCATGAAATATAGAAGTGCCATCACGCTTGTTTCCATCCGTGTTGTCCGCAGGACGCGAATAGTCCTAAGTGCCTAGTGTGATTACGGGATACCGGATGGTTAGCGCAGCGGCGGCGTAACTTCGAGCGTGAGAAGAATGAGGAGCGTCAGCATACACGTGTATCCACTGTGATGATGAACTAGAGGACACCCCAGAACACACTGTTTTGAGCTTTCCAGAATGGGCGGAGGAGAGCGCACCTCTACTATTTTTAATGAAGACACCAACTTTTAACCTACATGACTTCTGCAAAAAAAAAGACATAAACGCCCTCGTACTGGAACACCGCACCTGATTGTTTGCTGTGATGCGCAAGCAGTTCCCAGCCAGGTCGGGAGACAGGTACACGACAGGGTGCAGCCAGTCAATCGCCCTGAGCCCGTCGCTATGCATTCCGACTACTTTCTACGTCCAAACAGGGGTAGGTACGTTCTACGTCTAAACTAGCCCCAGCTGTCGATGCAACCAAACAGCTACTTGCAGTCTTGCTAATAGGCGATACACCAATGGAGGCAACTTGTGCATCGATTTTGAGGTTCCGCGCACATTTACGGCTTGTCTACAGTTTCCACAAAAAGTGAAATCCTTTCAAAGGTTGCGCCCGGTGTGATTGAAGTTCACTATTTATACATAAGCGAGCGAGACTAGCGAATCTGTCAAAGAAGCCGCTAACAAAGATAGTTCTGATTTTACACAGTAGCCACTCGCAGCGCTATTTTTAGGCTAGAAAGTGCACAATGTGGTCTTAGAAGCAGACCGGCCAGTGATATATTTTAAGTGCTAAGGCACAGGTCATATAGCTAGTAGATGCGTGCTGCAACGGGCATGCCGTAAATGCGTAGTGTGTGAACTGCAAACGTGCTTACACAGCAGAGCCATCTAATTGTCCGAGATTTTTCTATCAGAGTGCGTTAGCACCCTACCAGAAGCCCGAACTCTTTAGTAGGCAAGGACACTTGACCCCTTGGGCTACTACCAAACGCCGCATTTAATTATCCCGAAGCCTGTGTTCCCTTTTCACAAAGCTTCTAAGAAGTCGTGTCGATATGGAAGAAATTGTACATGTCGACGCGTCAAGGCAACGTCGAAGCGTTACCGAGTATTTGTGTCCAATGCGGATTCTAAATCGACCCACGAAGCTAGAGATCCTAGTGCTCAGGAAAATCTAGATTCTTTCGCCGATACATAAAGAATTGTTGGTACAGATCAAACGGAACATAATAGAGCGGTGACATAGATACTACAGCCCCGTTAGCTTTCTTCCCTTGGCGAAAAACTCAAAAACAACTTACTAAGACACGCAAATTCTGAGCATCCAGGCTTAAGAGCTCACGAGCAGTCTGTAGCAGAACCCACACGTCGACAATTAACACAGATGACAACTTTCCTTTAGTTTGTTTTTGACAAGTGTGGATAATACGTATACTGCTCAGGACAACAAAGGTAGTAGTGTTAAAATGTCTTTTGATACGATTTACGACGACATAGTGACTAACAATCATTCTTCAGCATGATTATCTCTACTATAATTTGCTCCTGTTGTGTTTCTGTATCCTCCAGAACTCAAGAGTGACTCGTGATCATTGCCAGACATCATACGCTTAAACCTCAGAAATTTCGAGAACGATCTAGACCCGAGGAGTGGGCTAGCCGAGTCGACCACCGGTAACGGGTCCTGACTCTATCGGATTAAGGTTTCTTTGAAACATACTTTCTCAGGCAATGGATAATACAGCGGAAGCTCTGGCCGATTTGGTTTCGCTACTACAAGTGGTCCATACTGCGCGAGACTGACTTGTCTTAAATCTAGGTCAGAAGGCATATATGGTCAAATTAGACTTTCAAAACACATTCAAAAGCGTTTGACGTGATCACCGCCTGAAACCCCTAGGTGCACATAAGGGGTTGTGTCTTGTAATATCCGGCTTCTGGGCGGCACGTGTAAGCCGCCTGCTTTGTGGGATTACTGAACAGCATAGAAATGTATGTTTAATAAATATAAATTTTTCCACTTGAGCTTCGCGGTGGAAGCGATGCGTTTAGAGGTCTCACATCACTCTACTTTTCCTAGAAGTGCACTCTTGCATTTTCATAGCAATCAGTTTTTAGACAACTTTAAAACCAGCAGTCCTGGCCGTATATCCATGCTAACGTACATTTAGATTAAAAGATATATCTTGAGAGTTTACTTTTACTTTCAGCCTAAACACAAAAGCAGCTTAAACTACGAACACTCGCAAAGTTTTGCGAGAAGTACGTAACTTTTGCGTGATCCCCACCTATCAGATGGGGGTGGAAGAGAAGCGAGCGATCGCAACGAAGATGGCGTGAAACACAGTTTTAAAGAGCCACCAAACAAATTCCAGCATCCGTTTCCACACATGCTGGAGAAGACCCTAGAACCCTGCATGGAGTTCACGTCAATGGTCATGTTTCACATTCCGTGTCCGTGCAGAGATCAACCAGGTGTGTACATACGAATATAGGTAAATTAATTCGGCCGCTAAGTATCTGTATGTGTCTGCGTGTTTATACACACATCGACCGGTCGATTAAGGAATCATAACTATAGGCCGTTTCTGCGTTTAGCTTTAAATAACTATTCAGAAGGGGTCCGCTTCTCTTTCGATAATTAACAAATCAGCGAGCAGTAACACAACGTAGCATGACAAAAGTTTACCTTATGCACAACGCGTGTGAAGCTTTAACGCGCAGCTTGCTATAAAGGTTTAACAAAGCACTCAAAAAATAGCAGTATATATATATATATACATCGAATACCGGTATGTGGCTGCGTGTATGTATACAGAGCAAATCAGTTAGTAGGTGAGCACTATAAGAGCAGTATATTATGTCGTGATGCTTTTAATGGCCTTCTAACCGCCAAATTTCTGTTTGTTACAGAAAACCGGAGACTTCGGGTATTTGAAGAACTCCCTTTGGACGGCGAAGACGATTTAGTACATACACAGGTGCACAACATAGCTGCACTTATCACGCTATGCGAAATTGTTGAGTACGGTTGACAGGGTAGACACCGCCACGTAAAGTCCCGATTGTAGTGTCTTACATTAACGATCCTATTAGTTAGCGGTACACTGAAACTGTTTCACAAGACGTTGCTTAGCGACGACGAGCGACGTTGGCGCCCGGTGTCGAGCTCGGTGGCGTGCTGCATTCCGCCTGCGTCTCGCGACCGGAGGAGACACATAGGTGCGCGGGTTCGAGCTCCACCGTTGCACATTTGTATGTATGGGGGTCCGTCTATGAAGCAATGAAGCAGTTCCGCGGACGTTAAATCTTGGCTGAGGGTCAGCTCAAAAAACTTTGCTTAGCGATATACTATACATTTGACATTATTTATCCCGACGACAACGATTGGTCGATATTTGCACGTGATTACTAGATTTCCAAAGAGCAACGTGGACAGGTTAAGACTCTATGGGAGAGTGGATATTCAACTCGTTAAGGTACACGGCGTCAGCAAGTAATGATAACTAAGTATCATTAGATACAGTAATAATTGCCACTATATGTGTGCTGACTTGATAGTAAAATAAATATAAAATACGAACGCAGAATATTCTATCTGCGTTTCAGGAGGACCGCAGTAATACTGACCTGGATTGGGACGATGACGAAGGCCCGTACGAAATTTGCTTGCAGGACAAGGTCCCGTTACAACTCTTTAACATTGCCGCAGACTCAGACAAGGAAGAAGAGCTATATAAACATGAGTCGGAACAAGCCGACATGCAGTATGAGCGCCCTCTATCACGCGTTGACGACGATGAGGTCGAGCTGTATGAAAATGACTTCTTCTCTCGAATGCTCGGACCGCATGAAAAGGAAAACATCTTAATAATTTATTATTATGTAATTGTTGTTCGTCATTATGTGATTTTGCTAAATTAAATAAAAAACAGACATAATTAGTAAGATATGTTTGTCCACTAAATTAAGCAATTTTGAAACAACTAGAAATCTAGCCACAGTAGTTCTTCTTTTATACAATTTATCAAGACATTTCGTGAGACAGTCTTTCATATTTGATTTCAGTTCGTTTGACTTGCTTACTAAATATTTAATTCGTACTTTGGCGACATTGAATGATCTCCATTATGTTAGATGGAATCTAGGAAGTATGTTCAGAAAACTATAATTGTAGACAAAAGCTAGTTACTTACAATACCAAAAGGTGATACGTTTTTGCCCACTATTGCCGTACGTCTTTATATAACGATCGCGTGTCCCTTTCGCCTATATCGCGGCGCAGAGTTTTAGAGAGTGCCCAAAGTGAATGTGACATTTTTGCGTTGTAAGATCGGAGCGTTGCTCAAAGAAGGATGACGATCTACTACACTCAGATGAGTTCTTTAAAAGTTGCTGTTTTGCAAATTAGCTGCTGATTTCGAATGTCAAAA
The DNA here is from genome assembly GCA_003439945.1 of Dermanyssus gallinae. NCBI lineage: Eukaryota > Metazoa > Arthropoda > Arachnida > Mesostigmata > Dermanyssidae > Dermanyssus > Dermanyssus gallinae. The sequence continues at coordinate 119,462 of QVRM01000466.1, forward strand.
ACACATCGAAAACACTATAAAATAACGTTCCATTTGCACCGGTCCAACAAGCCCGGTGTAAGTTTTCGAACTCAGGCAGAATTTCGTAGTCTCTAATAAACGCATTATACTGTAATATCATAGAAGAGTTGAGACTTTCAATTGCACTTTAAGATTATTTATAAATAGCAATATATTTGCCATTTTCGCCACTTTTACGTAATGTGGACGGAGATATGTTGTGTGCAAAAAATGCTGCGTTTACCATATTAAAGAGTGCTAAGTGTTAGTCTTCGTCATTTTTCAGCCAGCTGTTATTAAAATAATTCCTCACCTGACTCAATCGAATGGTTTTGCTACCTTAGCATAGAGCAATAAACGCAATCTTTAAATTATACACTGAAGCACTCACGACTGTTTATTCCTGCCCGGAATGTTGCACCCGAAAACGGGTCTTATAGCTCTGTTTGGCCCTGGTGGACAAACCATTTCTGTAGGCCGTCCCAACCTATACAAAATTATTTGAATGTGCTAATGTGCTTCCGATGTAATTCGAGAGAACAAATCACGGCTATACGAATTTCCCCTGCTAACACGTAACTTTCGCTGCTTTGCGCGCCCGACACAAACTTGTTGACGAGGTAGCAGCAATTCTTGGATTTTTTCACTAAGCATTTGACGGTGTTCCCGGTGGGACGTCACGAAGCTGGGAGATAACTTGTTCAAGCTTCGACACTCGGATTGTATTTGCCGCCGCAAGCGGCTATTCCGCTGC
>QVRM01000467.1:0-26628 GCA_003439945.1 Dermanyssus gallinae
GTGGTCAGAACTGGCAAACGACGGCCGATGGAAACGGCCTATGGGACCGAACAACTACGGCCGCTAGCAAAGCGAGGTTACAGGCAGTTTCGTCGCTTGGTGCAGGTGCATGCTACACGCTCTTCCGAGCCCTCAGCTGGGTACCTTGCTCGACGATGAGTCTACACGAATACTAGTCGGGTTAAGGTTAGGAGCTGAGCTAGTCTCCCCAACCGGTGCCGATGCGGTGACGAGGTCGACTCCCTAGGTCACCATGGACTCTCCTGTCTCCAGAGTTCAGGCAGAATCGCACGCCATCGGCGTTGAACGAGACATTTAGCAGAGGGCTTCGATCGGCAGGCTACCCATGCATTTTGGAGCCGTCTGGCTTAGTCAAAGACGATGGAAGAAGACCTGATGGAATGACCCTGACTCCTTCGAGCGGGGTCAAATGCTGGTGTGGACGCGATCGTAACCGACTCCGGAAGCAGCCAAGTGCAGAAAATATTTAAACATCAGTTATCCACACTTGTTCTCACCGCTTGCATTCGAGACACTTGGGGGGCCTGGGTCGCTCACGACGAAACTGCTTAAGGATGTCGGGAAAAGGTTGGCGCTCGCTACAGGAGACAAGAGAACGGGCGAGTATTTACTGCAAACGTCTGTCATTAGATGTTCAGAGGGGGAATGCCGCTTCGGTGAGAGGTACCATGGCTAGGTAGGACCATTGTTCATTGTGTAGTTTATGATGCCATTTTCCTGGAATAACTTAAGTGATGTTACATTCCCGTAATTCATTATCAAGAGTGTTCCAATGTTGGCTATATCAGGCGATTTAAGTCTATAGTTACGATACGTATTGGGTATTCTAAGGGGTGGGCTGTTGCGATTCCTGTTGGTGTTGAATGTAAAATGAAACGATAAATCTGGAGGAAACATACCACGGAAGTTTTTATACGCAAGAATGTCCTAATTCGAATTTGTAAAGTGATGGTATTTTAAGCACTTATGAATAGCATAAAGATGAGAAACACTTTCATCCCTTCTGTAGCCAAAAATTGCCCTTAAGGGCATTATTCTGTGCAACTTGTAATTTATGTGTAAGTGTTTGAAAGCGTTGACCCGAACAGTGGTAAGCAATATGTATGTATCAGAGGAATAACGATTTATATATAATCAACATTACATCGGGGGATACGCCGATATTGCTAAGTTGGTCTAATTGGGGCACATTCTGTTCAAGTGTAATAACTAAGGTATTTATGTGATTTCGATACGTCAGTGATGGGTCCAAGGGTTACACCTAAGCATTTATATTCAAATGCTCGTTGAATATTAGTATTATCGAGTTTAATTGCTATTTGTCGGCTTATTGATCTTTGCCATGGAGTGAAAATTACCATTTTTGTCTTTTTAATGTTTAATTACAGCCTGTGTTTTGAGTACCAATTAGAGATAAGTGTAATCTGGCCGTTTATGTACTCGACATTGCTAGTCTGATTTTGTAATGAAATTGGGCAAAGACATGTAATGTCATCGGCAAAAGCGATAACCTTAAGTTCACTAGCTTTTAGAAGAGAGTTAATAAATATTAGGAACAGTGTCGGTGAGAGGCTGGGTCCCTTGTGGCGTACCGAGGTGTGAAGAGCATGGAGGTGATAAATTGTCGCCGGTTCTGGTGATTTGTACCCTGTCGCTTAAATAAGAGTTAAAAAATGCAATTGGACCTTCAGCGAAATTAAGTTGTGTGAGTATATTGATCAGGATATTTTATCGACCGAGTCAAATGCTTTTTTAATATCGACAAAGATACCAGCAATTATTTGATTCGACTCCCAGCTTTTAGTTATATATTCCTAACTGCATTGGACTAATAAAGCGTGTGTTGGCAAGATATAGACGAATCTGATCATTGATAATTGACTCAAACAATTTTGTTAGAAACGGAACGCAACTTGTAGGTCGATAGTTAGTTGTTTCATTTTATCTCCCTGTTTAAATATTGGTGTAATTTTTGCATGTTTTAATTCTGCCGGACATACCCCTTGTGTAAGACATTGGTTGAAGATAGCTGCTAAAATATTTGATATGTAGAGTATGTATTGCTTAATAAACTTGCCGGGTATATGCGTTTGACAGCCTCCCATGTTTGCTTTAAGCTTACTTGATTTTAGTATAATTGCCTGGGGAGTAATTTCATTAAATGTAAATCTTTCAGCAGGAATATCTTCGTCATGCGGATTTAATTGATTAATTTTATAATTATATTCAGTTATCTTTGCCTGATTTGACTTTGACTGATTTAGAACCCATTGTTGTAAAGTTTATGTTGAGTACTTCGGCTATCTCAGCAGGGTCCGTTGTAGATGTATTGTTGTGGTTAATCGACTTAATTTGTCCGCATAGAATTCTCTTTGTTTCGATCGCATGTTTTCTTATATATTTTTGAAATCTCTTTTAGCCTCAACTTATCATATTTACTATTATACTTTTTAACCTTATGAGCTAGTCTGTCCTTCGCCAATCTCATCTGTATGACATCCTGATCAAACCACTGGTCAAAAATTCGTGCGTTGTTTGGCTTCGTTTGTATAGGCTGAATAGGAAATGTTCCTCGTACAGATTGTTTAGTTTGCAACTAAAAGTAGAAAATTTTGTCTGTGCAGAGTCACTGGTGATTATGTCAAACCACGGCGTTGTAGTTAGTGCCTGTTGAAATTCTAGGTGGTATCTTTTCTTGAAGTTTCTGCACGGTTCATATTTAGTTTGCGTTCTCGCACATGGTGTACCTTCTAGCCCAGTAAATGCCGCAAAAATTGGTCGATGATCGGGTGTGAGTATTTTGGTAAGACATTTATATTAGTCGTGCATCGGTTAGGGAACTGGAATAGTAGGCTGTTGCTTTCCTCTTGCTATGAGACATCCTCGTCAAATGGATTCATGTGCAGGTATCTTAAGAAATTATAAGAATAGTAATGATAAGCAACATTGTAATAATAATAGTTGAAAGTAAAATGTAATAATAATAATCGTACAAAAGTAATGATAAGCAAAATTGTAATAACAGTAGTAAAATGTAGTAAGCTTTAACTAATAGTACTGGTAATGACTTAAGCGTCTTGCCTTGAACGATAAGCGGTGCTTCACTGTGTTTAGTGCTTCCTTGAAAGTGGCTATATGAACATACATACGTGTATGTTCATACATGACTTTTATGTTGTGGTGGAAGTATATTGTTAGTAGGTAACATATTAGAATGGTGGATAGATATCAGCTTTTTAATATATTTAATAATGCAGTACGGAAATAAACTTTATTTTATAAAAGAAAATAATGCAGTATTGTGTAGTAATAATATTGCGTTTACTTACGTGTACTTTTATTTTAAATTAGAGTGTATGCGGTACATATGAATAGGCCAAAGTATTTGGTCTAATTATATATTACGATTTGTAATTCAAAATAAAATCTAAATGTACCTTGACTGTTATTTCAACACTGCAATTCACTCATGATTGTTATCGCTATATCACATCACTTTGTAGCCGGACTATTCGGTTAAGTCGGATAGCGGTACTTTCTTGCAGGCCAGCTACTGCTGTTTCGGCGCCGTCAGCATCAGCAGCCGGTAGTTAGTTGATCATCTTGAGGTTGCGGCTGTTGCCGCTTCCTATTCTGTCATCTTTTGTCATTTGTATCAGCTACATGCGCAGGTGTGCGCGTCGTCTACTCCTTGGCGTTGATGTCACTGCCTGTAGAACTTTCGATGGCGTCGACAGTTGCGCTGGTGTTAGTGCGGCTTCTCGTAAGTCGCTGTTGTTGCTGTTGCCGGTTATGTGGTCCGCGATGCTCCTCTCTTTGTGATTCTTTTCCTGTTTCTCTTCCTCTTCTTCTTCTTCTTCTTCTGTTGCAACTCCTTGTCCTAGCTGTGACTGTTGTTTTTAGGAGATCCGTCGTCATGTGTATCAGGCTGCTGTTTTCCGCAACCCGTCATTTCGACGTCGTCACCGCCACCAGCAGTAGAAGTGCTAGCAGACGGTGTGGCAGAATTAGATGTCCCAGCAGTCTGTCTGCCTAGGTTGACGTTGCCACTGTCGCTGTTGGTGTTGCGAGCGAATGTTATCGGAGAATGCTGGTTGTTTAGTTGATCGCGCTGATGATGCGGTTTCCGTTGCTGGTGGAGCTGCTGCTGCCGGGTAGAAAAACTGCTTCTCGTCCATTGGTGTTTAAATTAGAGGGAGGAGATGCAGCGGGTCGTTAAGCTGGCGGTTTATGTGATTGAATAATGAACTTTGGGGAGTTTGGTTTACCCCTTGATGCAAATGATGCCGACGTCAGTGCCCACGCTTTATCTCTGCTGTACAAGTTGACTACAATAGGACGAGGGCGAGATGTTTGCTCTATCGGACCCAGCCGATGAGCCAGTTCACAATCGTCGTTTTCGATACTAGCAACGTACCTTTGGAGACAACTTAGAACAAACTTTTGGAAATTGGGGTCACGACTATTTTCCTTACGTCGAAGCTCAGGTAGATCTTCTGCAATGCCCATTATAAGAACATTGTACGCGTAAGAAACGTTTTTTGTCGTTTTGGAGTTGATAGAACAATTGCTTGTTCTAAGCTTCGGATGCGCAAAGTCGCTCCTTTAGAACCAGAATTTCACCTTACAAGTTCCCGGATACGCGTGTCATGTTTCACAGTGGTTTCTTCAACAGCTTCGACCCGTAGCTTGAGTGGTTGAGTGGCTTCGCCTATGACGAACATGTTCATCACTGCTGTCATTCGCGCCGTTTCGTCAAGTTGGAGTCCATGGTTCTCCATAAAAGTTTTGCACGGTCGATATAGTCCGGCACTGTACGATCGTTGGAGGTGACATCCATGTTTCTAGTACACACTTTTCCAACACGAAAATGAATCAAATTATGCACAAATTTACCACTTTTTGGCAGCAACCTCTCAGTTTAGCACCGCTCCATTCGAGATGTAGCAGACGATGACGATCAGCTGGCGCTTTTAAATTTAGCCGTATTTGCACATAAGGTAGTTAAACGCAAACTACCTCCAGATTACGAATTCGAATTCGAATTGACCCTATTTTCAATTGAGTGCCAACTGAGAGTTACCAGATTCAGGTTGATCTTTACGCATCACTGTCTAGCCTGCATGCTGCCAAAAGTAGAAAATGAGCTATCGCAGGACCTCCGAAATACGGAGCGGGCGGCGCTTTTAAAAGACATTCGATTATAGAACCAAACGCTTGTTCATCATTTTTAAATCTGTGAATTGTTCTTAGTTTTTAAATCTGTAAATACTTGACATTGGACAAAATGAAATTACCCTATGATATGGGTATACAGCAAAACAACCAAAATGGTTGTGTAATATTGGTTTGCGTGTATGTATATGACATTGTAGTTACACGTTACAGATGCAGGTGCTACAAACATTAGGTATTTTAAAATGAAATATAACCTTGACAAAAATTGTGACAGATTGCCCTGGCTAATAGCCATGCCAATAAAATAACTTATGATAATGACGATCACTACCCTTTAGTCTAGCAGACAACCTTTGGCAACAATACAATACGTCGGTTTAGGCAACAACCAATACGTCGATTAGGCAACAAACAATACAATCGACGTCCGCAGCAATTGGAACAGCTGCCAAGTCGTACATGGCTGACGTAAAAACTGTTGTTGTTCACTCTACGGAGAAAATTGAGATCAAAGAAAACTTGCCAGGAGCCCATTTCGGCAATTCAGAAACCCCGTAATGCAATTCAGATAAAAACGAGGGTCTACCGAAAAACAAGAAGAAACTGCTCACGTCGTCAAATAACGATTACAGATACCTGAACCAGTTTTGCGGCTTCTCGTTGCTCTTTGTCCTTAAACAAAGGAGTGTTTGACAAATTTAATTAAAACGACTGGACCGCTGGTTTACTCAATGTAAGTGTCATTATATTAGCTCAAGCACGCGCGTAACTCTACCCGTTGCTTATGAATCATAAGTTAAATAGATGCTTTTAGTTTGTCGGATTTTAATAGGAGAATGTACTCCCAGGGATAATGGTTCTCCCTTATATTGAAAGCTTGCGGCAATTTAGCTTAATTTGAGACGCAGACGACTCAGTAAGTCAGTAAAGCTAAAAAATCTGAGTCAGGGTGTCAGGTTCGATGTTGTCTTGTAGGCGAAACATACAACCGGTCTAGGCATATATCTTCGAGCCGATAATCATATAATGGCGGTGGTGGGGTAGGAAATGTTGTACGTTCGACTTGTGCCACTCTCTCTTGTGGGAGATGTTTCTAATAAGACGATTTCTATCTTAAATAGATAGAAGGAGCTTTTACGTTGCCATTAACGTAACATTTATAAATAAAAGGCCAGAACGGCATCAGCCGACTGGCTCCTTTCTGGCGTCAAAAAATGTAGCAAACTTTTTGGCGGAAAAATTGTCAATTTAAGAAGTAATAGTATGAAAAACCAAGAAAACACCAAGTACATATTATTGGTGTTTTTTTGTGTGAGTTTCAAAATTATTTCAGTGCTGCTTTAGCTTGTCAAAACGTTTTCACCATCTTTAAAAACGACTTAATCAACGAACGGGCCTTGTAAAAATAGCCGATTTCCGTGATGAAGATTTTAACGTGGACGATGAACCAAGGTCCGGCGAACCTTCGTTACTAACAGAAGACTCTTAATCGCCACCGCCAAGCCTCGTTAGTGGATCGTTTGGCGTTGCAAAATGGGTCTCCTACGGTAATGTAATCAGGCAAAGGTTCTGTTCTTAGGGCGCACGCAGTTCCCAGAGTCAATTCAAACGAACCGTCCACTTAAATAAGAGTATGTTGTATAGTAGGTGGAATATCAGAGGCATCATTCACTATAGAGTTCTGAGATGAAATCTTACGATCAACACGGGTCTCTGCTACAAACAACTCTGAGTTAAAAAAAAATAACCCAAACACACTTGTTTTATATGGGAGATTTGGAAAATGCATAATGCACGGTCGGTGTTGGCAATCAACAACACCTAGTGTGGGTTTCTCACCCACTAAGAAACCCGGTCTTCCCCACCCTCGAGGGTTCGAAATTGTGTTAGACAATACTTCAAGACCATGAGAGGGGAGCCTCGTGCTCTACCGACTCATGATCCACGAACCCGGGAGGTGCGTCGAGGTCCTTTACCTGAGGGCTGGATTGCATTGGCCCATTGCGGGGCACTCTTGTCTCGACTATTTGCCGACTGCGCGTGTGCAAAGCGGTTTTGGCGCAGGCCTTATAGGCGAACCGTCTCCCTCATGATGGAGTCAAGGTAGTACGATCTGCGCGTCCTATGAAGCAGGATTGCGTCGCATGTACACGATGATTGCTGGTGTCCTCTGGTCGACTAGGTTGGAGTCTGTGGACGTACGTGTCGTAGCGAGTGCCCTGCAGGCAGAAACAGTGTGTTTGACGTCGTCGATAGTAGCAGGAAGCGCAAAGCACGCATATATCGGTGGTCGATTTGCTAATACGGAGCATGTAGGCTTGGAATTGTCCGCGCCCCGTAAATACTTGCGTAACGTAGTAGGTGAGGGGTCCTGCGGCGTCCAGCCAAAGACGAAGGTCAGGGATGAGGATGCGGGTCCAGGATGCCGGGGAAGCGTCCGAGCGTGGGGTGGACGCTTCCCCGGCTAGCAGAGCACACTGTTCTGCCAAGTGAAAGGGGGGAGGCGGGTAAGGGAGTTTGCCCGTGACAACCCGACACGGCAGGCCCCACGCGTCAAGCTCCACCGCCTCTACCAGCTCCTTTCCAAGACTCAGCCTCAGCGCAGGCAAGGATGCACCTAAGCGCGCGTCATGCTTCCTCTGTAGACGCGCCCAAGCTTGAGAACTCATTTCTTTGCGGCGCAGCCTGCGTGCAATCTATAAACGGGCCCGGGTTAGCAGCCGGTTAATCTTTTTACAGTGTCTGCGCAACTCTTCGACCTCCGGGGTGTTCGACCACCCAAACACGTCTACAACGCGTTAACAGAAAAGGGGTTATTTTTGGCCAAGACAACGAGCGACCTCATGTGAATAACACCAGCCTTAAAAATTACGACCTAGGCTAAGGACTTATTGAGTTCTCACCATACTCTCCGGATCATACCAATGTAAAATATCACTTGTTCCGGTCTTTGCAAAACGTTTCGAATGCAAAAAGTTCGTCTTTTAAGGACGTCCAAAATGGGGTAGGAAAACTTCATCGTCCCCAGGAAACAAGACATTTATAAAAGGGAGACAGAACAGCTATTCCATCGTTGGCAAGATGACATTAAAAGCGGGGAGACTACATTCATGATTAAATAAACCCAAGTTCGTCTTTTCACTTTAGGCTTAAAAAGACAAGGACGTTTGCATCATCTCAATATATATATATATATATATATATATATATAAAGAGAGAGAGAGCCTTAAATCACCGGAAGTCCTCGGGTTAGGTTTGCCAGCCTTCCGTTCGGACAGAGAGCTTCAGCTGGTACGAAACGACGACACAGTATGCCAAGCCGGACAACTGCCACGCTAACGACGTGTCGACTCGCTGGCCCGAGGGCAGATGAAGTCCGCGACTAAAGCTCGACCTCAGACCTGAGCGTTCTTCTCCTCTGGCGGGAGCGGTGCCCCTTCCGGAGCTACCATGGAGTCACAAATGAGAGTTCGGCGACAGCCAAGCTCTGCTGTGCAACCTGCTCTACTTTGCCTGTTGTAACTGAATTAGAATACAACTAATTAATGACAGGACGCTCTTCGGCCAATTGGACATTTGCTGCCCTAGCGCAGGCAGGGAAGTCGCATTCTAGGCATCATTGATCACCTGGCCCAAACAGTGCCACAGTTCTACAGTTTCACAGCACCACTACAAGACACCCTCCCACGAGCAGTGTATCTACATAGAGCAACAGCTGCCGATTAAAGATTGTGTATGAACGTGGCGCCTGATTTTCTGGCCAGTGGCATGGCCGTTTTGACTACAAAATCATCAGCGTCCGTCGTAGGGCTCACAGCTAAGGTGCTTCCGAACGTAAAGTAGACGTGCACTGCGTACTAGAAGAACAAGGGCTATACGGAGGCCATATGACGCTTTGAGATCGTGGCAGCAGTTGGTCGTATGAAATAATACTATGGTTTATTTAACTAGCTAGGGAAACACAGAACATGCGTGTTGTAGCTTCGTCTCATAGCAGTTGGTAGTTATGACAAGCGTATTTTATTATTTAATGTTGGTAGTTTAGATAATGAATTCGTCATTTCTAAGAGGTACACACGTGATCAGCATGATTCTGCAGACCAGTCGTACAAATTATCAATTTGAATTATATTACTTATTTGAGCCATGATGAGTTAGGTAGATTAATATGCCACATACTATCATAAAAGTATCTTGCTGTTGTTTGATCCGTATACCCTAAATATTCAGATAAGCAATATCCACCCAAGAACAATATAGTTTGTACGTTATCTAGCCTGTTTTCCTATAAACCACTAACTGTTGTCTTCTTGGCCTAAACATGCATTGCGTAGCTAAACATCGAGGTTTCCTATGCTCGTGTGTCTGCTAAAACTCACAGGCATTGTCATACATTACGCCCAGTAATGGTGAGTTTTGTGTTTAAATAAATGAATTGAAAATATTGTAATCATGTATTTAAATGTATGTAACACGCAAGGCAAATTCCTACGTTATAGAAATATGATGAAAATTGTAAATGCAACCTTGTTTGTCTTGTTACACGATTATTTCTGCAACAAAAATATTGACTTCTTTTGACATCAAAAGAAGAGCGGTATTTAGCTACCAAGCAGCCAGTACAGAGTTAATTAATTTACTCAGGCAGATTCAGCAGCGCTGAAGCGCATGGTCTGAGCAATAGATTTTGCTGTGATTTGGTTAGAGCAAGCAAACAGAGGAATTATCTCTGAGTATTAGCTCTACGGAGTTATGGGACAGCATTTCTGCTTGAACTAAAATGCGGATAGAACTATGGCCCAGGAAGACTTGCTGGGAAGGTTGGCGCTCCGGCTATCATTTTGTAATTAGGTCGGAGTATGTTCACATAGAATTACCATTTACTTTGTGCACACTTATTAATAAGAAACACCTAGTCGGACACGAAATTAAACTAAAATGACTGTGTAAGTCCTTCAAAGGCTGTATATGGTAGAATACGCACACGTATTCCGGTTATTATCAAGAAATTTGCCTCCGCATTACAGTGCTATAGACAGCATGCTATAATTTGCAGTTATGGGCAGGTATTAAAATTAGCTTGAACACTTTTTACCTTTCCTTTTACTTTATTCGTTCCAAAGTGCATTCATTGAATAGAGTATCCTGAAGCAAGATGGCCGAGCAAGATGGCTTAGTGGAAAAGTCTTTGTCTTGCATTCGGAGGTCTGGGTTCGAGACCGGCCACTCTTAAACTGGTTTGCATAGTTTCCAATTTATACAAGGTAAATGCCGAAGTGGATTAAACATTAGCCATGACATGAAAAAAACGTACACAGGCATTAGCCTTACAGAAAAAAAAAAGGCTGAGCTTAGGGAACGTCCCACAGAGACTCACGCACACCCTATATACGCTGTCGATTGTGGGGAACTGAACAGTCGAAATCTAAATAATCTCAAGAAGTGATCTAGATACCCTGCAAAAATATGTTTATATCTCAGACACGTTAACAACTATAGGCATCGCTATTACACAATACATCTACTTTGTTTATACTTATTTCATACAGTGGATAGTTATGTTCACTATTCAAAAAATATTTATGTTTTTATATACTATGGCATATCGCGCAAGCCACTCTGTGTATCCCTTTGGCGCATAGCCATTATAATCTGGAAGTACCTGATATCGTATCTAATTTGCTTTGACTATTACATGCAGACTTACCAGGTCTTTCCCCCGATGACAAAGAGAAAAAAATCATTTAGTATAACCGGATGGCTGATATCTTCATGAAGTGTTTGTAATAGCCTGCGCATGTAAATGGGTGCAATAATTAAGTTAATATCGACGATTATCGCCCATATTAGAGGCCATCTGCCTATGCGTCTATAAGCCAACGCATCGTTGGCAGCACCAGTGTCAGATGCCACCGTACTAAGCCGCCAGCATTGTACAGCTCTAGTGCCCCTATAACCCTGCTGCACGACCATCTCATAGGATAGAAAGGAATTTGGATGTTAGCATTATTTTTTCAAGGTAAGGCGACTAAAATGCATTATTTTTTTGCGCATTTGACTTAGTCGTTAGCAGTAGAATCTTACACGGCATTGATGATAATTCACATGGTAACAACTGCTGTAAAATAATTCGTGTTATCTTCAGACACGTGGCAACGACTTAATCGAGGAAAAGCAAGTTTTGCCCTCAGAGGAGAGCCAGTACGGGTTCCGTAAAGGGAGGTCAACGCTCCAGTCCATCAACAGGGTGCGCGCTAAGGCCGAGGACAAGCAAGATAGAAAGCCTCCAGAGCACGCAATTGCAAAGAATGCGTTTCACAGCGCAAACCGGGATGATCCTGACAGCGACAAAAAGGGAGAAGCAGCGCACATTTGGCGCCTGATAGCCTCGTACCAAAAGCGTGAGTTACGACGGCAGGGAGTACGCGATGACTGTAGGTGTACCACAAGGTTTCGTGCTAGGACTCACGCTGTGGAATAAGCGTACGACAGTTTGCTAGATATAAGCAAACCTCGCGGGTTCGTTCGTTCGTATGCCGATGACCTGGCAATCTAAGTCACCGCAAGGGACTGTTGCAGGATCGAGCAAATGACGCCTTGGAGGGGGTTCGGTAGATGAAATCCCACCACTTAATGTTTGCGCCAAGAAGAGCTGGATATCCATGTGGACAGCCACATGATCCAGATAAACAAGCAGGTAAAATACCCCCTGACCAGCCTATAATATATATTTCAAGCTTTCCCCTGGACAATATCCCAAGCTGACCAGGCTAATGCAAAGAACAAAGAGGTCCTCGAAGAAGCTCTACGGGTCATCACTGTATGGACCAGCGGAACTGAAAATCAAGAAGAATAAGAAAAAGCTAAGCAAGGCGCAGGGCGTGCAGACCCTTAGGTTCACCATAGCGTAGAAGCCGGTATTCACAATTGCTGTGCTGACAATTGTCCGCATGATACCTAGGCCAACACGGATAGAGGAGATTAAAATCTTATACCAGGACCAAACACTTAGAAAAATAGGCTGCAAGAAGGAAGACTTTGGAAAGCTGGGAGGCCGAGTGGACTGAAGCTTAACGAGAGGCACCAGGGTTGCGAACGAAATCAATAATCCCAGATCTCATGAAATGGTACCAATGCAAGTACGCAGAAATTTTCTCTTATTTAACCCAAGTTTTCACGGGTCATGGCAGCTTACAGACCTATATGGTAAATATTAAGGAAGAATGAGGCCCGCAAATGTGTCTTGTGTGACGCCGGCGAGGCCGATGACGCGGATCACACGCTTCTCGTGTGCGAGACTCTCGATATCACCAGGCAGACGGCCCGATCACGACTAGACGTGCAAAGCAGTACGGCAAGAGATCTACTTTCAGAGATGTTTAGCTTGAAAAAAACTGAAACGCGGGCTCTGGTTTTGTAGAGATCGTTATGAGAGCGGAGACAGAGGTGACGGATGAGAGGCGGTAACCCATCGGCTCCCTGCATGCACTGAAGTAATACCAGAAATATCCCGGTCATGTAGGTTAGGGGACCACCAGGTTTGAGAGTCCAACACTGTACAGACAAAAGAATGTACATTATGCATCTTTGTACCAAACAAAAAATGGCACGTGGGTAAAGTAGCCAGGCTTTAATGTTACCGGTGGCCGCTGATAGTATCCATGGTAGAGACATCATACATTTATTGACGATGGCGCAAAAAGCGATACGATGCCTAAGAGATAAAGTCCTGTGAACAGATCTCGAGTATAGAAGCCAAAGCGTCCGATAGTGCGAATAAAACTGACTTAATGCGTACAGATGTAAAGTTAGAAAAACAAACACTAACCCATAGCTCAAGCAGCTTTGTCGATAGTTGCACTCTGGCAGTGTTATTGTTTCAATTGTCTTATTTTTCTGCCCGTTAGAATGCACGCTGCCTAACCTGCTGCCACCTCATGCTGTCTCGGAAGACGGTTTACTTCTGTCTTATTTTATTATCCTCTATCGCTGCAGACGCACATTGCTGGCTACATTCCACCTCTTCTTTGTTTTTCTATTCCTACCCAACAAAGTGCGAATGATCTTGAAATAGCTTACAGCGACGGTGAGGTGGAGTGCGGCAGATGGCCGACGACTTTAGCGCCAGGAGACGCGCGTTGGATCTCAGCGCGACGGGTTAAAGTCAGGTTAAAGTCACCTTCGTTCGAAGTGACTTTTTCCTCGAAAATGTGCCGTTACGTAAGTAACAACAAACAGTTTCAAAACAACGATGAATACGTAATCACGAAGTACGCAAGACTCTACAGATTAGCACAGATGCAAAGTGTTTTCTTACTAGAGAAGAGAGAAACACACATTGTTGTTATTGCTATTGTTGCTATCGTTGTTACTGTTGTTTCTGCTGCTGCTGCTGCTGCCGCCGTTGTGACTGTTGCTGATATTAATGCATCTGTGCCAACTACTGACGCAACAACTCTCATGTGGCCCATAGCCCATACTAGCAGCGACTCTCATGTGGCCCAGAAATCCTACGTAAAACTATTTATTGCAGCTGCTGTTATTATGGGAAACAGGACAGTTGCTTTTTCAGCTTCTTCTCAGGCGCGGTCGCCAATGTAGACTATTTTTGTCTCGTTTAGTGTTTCTTTTGTGGCCGTTCAACTCACTGCCGCAAGCATTAGCATGCACAAATATACGCTCCAAAGCTAAACTGGGTCCAATAGCGTCTCTTGCTACTAGGTCGGTATCTAACTGAAAGCAAGTATTTGCATTTGTTTCTGCACGTGGGGTCCTGGTGGGCACAGTTCTGAGAGGCCCACTCAGTTTGTACCACGTAGCTTCTGTTTACTTGGATTACATACGCTAATATTCTCATTGATGTTCGCAAATACTACATGCCATTAATGAGACAGTGGACAATTTGATGTTTTCAAGTGGAAATATTTAAACCTTTGTCCATGCACGTCCCATATAGAGTAGTTCAGCAAATTTCACTATTTCCGCTATTAGGCGGCGACTAGATCCTACTAAAGAACATTAATATCCACATATTCTGCTTTTTCTTTTACATTTTTACCTTTCTGGAAGACGTGTAATAGCAGAACGTTTCACTTATTGGACACCATTTATGGAATATGCACACATGATGGGTTCTTATTAAAGAGCATGCCGGGGTGCTCTTCTAGCCCCTCCTGCAATAAATGGCCTGAAGGAGCGGGTGCTGCTTAAATCGTATGGCCTACCATTTGCCTGATGTATATTTCCACGGTCTCACCCAAGTTTGTAGAATATACAAGTAAGTTGCTTTTCTGCGGTTTTACCTGTTTTAATAAACTGTAATAGCGTAACGTCTTTTTTGCTCGACAAAATACTTAGGGCGTGCGTGTATATTGAAAATGCAATTTATTTTATATAGGAATTCTTTTTTTAAATGTGCGCAAGCCAGCGGTTGCTTTTTCAATTTTTTTTGCATTCATGTCGATTATCCTCTCGTCAGAAATTGAATATGACCTGATCCATTATCATATTTATTTCGCTAAGATTCCAGGGTCGCATTTTCTCGGTCCGCCACGGTTGGTGTGTACTTGTATTCTATATGAAACGAATTTGAAGTAGTAAAACGAATTTATATCGTATCTATAAAAAAAAATAGTGAAAGATTTTTTCGTTGCCCTCCCTCCAACACCCTTAACTGATCGCGTTTTAAACTATTGGGACATTCTGAATATTTCACCCAGACAAAGGCAGAACAAAAAGCGACATGAGTATGCTCAGGGGTGCGGGTTTACAAGTTTTGTTTAAGCGAACAAGAACTCAGTCATTTCTCCCTTTATGCACGGCATTATAGAATAAAAGCCATAGCAACTGCGGCCTATAAGTGTTGGATAAGTTGATTGCTCTCGAATGAGCTTCGTATGTGTTCGTTTGACTGAGCGTTGCTTCCTATTAAATGCATCCACAATAACTTTATTCAATTGTATAGGTCTGTTTACATGCTGTAAAAGTGCAGTCTACCTTGGTTGTTAGCGTCAACTTCAGCAGAAACGGGAGTCCAACGGAAAAGGTCATCACGCTTGGAGTTAAGCCTAGAGCCCATTCGGGTTCAAGGCGATAGCGCAAGACCGTTGACTATTCCACTTGTCTTGTTCCTGTTCTAACTCATGTTAATAAGGCAAGCATTTTTATAACACACACATCTGTCTCGTCACCTATCCCAACCACATCTACGCGCTCTTTTATGTAAGCTCTTGCTGATTTTCGATTCCCGTTTTTGATTGAATTCTCTTTAAGTAATGCTTTGCGACCTAACTCTGTAATCAATGCTGGTTTTCTGCTACGACATTAGTGCATCGCCTCATTGCCAACGCTCTCTAACGCAACAGTACAGGTATGAGCTGTTAGGATTTTAATTGGAGGTTGCCCTGTGCAGACGTGATTCCGGACGCATAAGCTGACGGATGTTTAGTGGCTGAATCCCGGTGGTGTAGCGACCGACTCCCGCTAAGGGCTATGCGACCTTGGGACAACCGTTTAATTTGTCATCTACAGCAGTCATATATTCTATACGTATCTATCTTGCGATTGTTTCGGGCACGTTAGACGATCCAAGTATCAAACAGAATCTGCTTAGTAGACTCTGATACAAAGAGAGGCAGCAACGCTACACAATTTCACAATGAAGATCCACTAGGTAGGATGTTCTCAAATACGTAGTCTACGGAAAGCAAGCAAAGAAACTGGTAACCCTGTGCAACCGTAAATCCGGAGACGAGTACAGCTGCCACGGCGGAAACGCCATTTTCTAGTTATTAGTATATTGCAACAAGCGTAATATAATCATTTTTTGAGCAGGTCAGCTTTAGGGCTCTAACCGAAACATTCAACCCACAGGGACCCAACCCATACCTAAATGCTCAGGCAAATGAGCACAAACGGTCAAAGGTAACAATCAGAGACATAAGTATCAGATGTT
The DNA here is from genome assembly GCA_003439945.1 of Dermanyssus gallinae. Classification (NCBI taxonomy): domain Eukaryota; kingdom Metazoa; phylum Arthropoda; class Arachnida; order Mesostigmata; family Dermanyssidae; genus Dermanyssus; species Dermanyssus gallinae. The sequence continues at coordinate 16,154 of QVRM01000467.1, forward strand.
GCGACTGGTCCTGGAGTTCAAGAACGAATTTTGCGTGGACCACGTGAATTACGCTGGTGCGAACGCGATAAGACCGCTGCATTGTACCCTGTAGTGATCAATAAGAACCACCAGCTTGAATACTATCGTAGTTAGTCCCCTTATGTAAACGAACGTCGAAGATTGTACTCAACAAAGGGGGAAGAACGTTTCGCCTGGTGTACACGTTAAGCTGCAATTTTGTATTACAAAGAGAGACCTGTGAGTAACAGATAGCGCGCAATGCCCACACACACTGGTCTGAGTGAAGAAAAGCGGTAGCGCGGCTTATACGCTGCAAGGATTTGACGAGTGGAAGCAACACCTTGAGGCGCAGAGTGAAGTGAAGCTTGGCACACAAGGCTTCGCTGCAAACACAATCACATCCGAAGGGAAACTGATTATAACAGCATAGATGATAGCAACAAGGAAGCTCTGTATGGCGGCGCCAGCTAAAAAAGAGAAACACGTATAGCGCTAAGGGTGCGATGTGTAGTCTTGGTCAGTTTGTTCAGAAGCACAGGTAGTATGTTACTGGTTGTTACGCCTACTAGCATCGGTTTACAACTATTCAGATGTGACCCGTGCTCACGCACATTCGCTTTTATTCCTTGCAAAAAAAATTACCTCTAATGTAGGAAAAACCGAGGGACACAATTACCACTGTGCAGCTACGCATTAACACGGAAAACTGCCCATCTTATTGGAGATCAAAGGTTAACCGATTTTGCCACATTGGTGGGAACATGTTCTTCGTTGATCTAGAATGAAGACACCTTAGTATTGTTGTGTAGCCGGCAGAGGAGGTTGTTTAATACACCCGAGAGAAATCGACAGTACAGCACAACCTAGAAAGTTCTTTAAAAAAACGCACGCAACATACAATACTTAACAGCACCCGAACCAGAAGAGGCTGTCGACTCTCCAGGTAGCTTTTTATTGAAACGTTTTAGCTAAGTTGAAAGAGGTAATGGTACTTGACCTCCTGAGCGAGTCTGTAAGTTGTTAAACCCATCTCGTCGTCACAACTCCAAAAGGGAAAACTTTGCCTCCACTCCGTTATAGCACGTTTAACTAAGTGGAAATTGACAGCGTGGCGTCTAGATATCGGTAGAAACCCCCAAAGTAAGTTTAATACGGGGTCCTTCTGTATCGCCCCGCATTATATTATATTAATTATAATGCAAATTAAATATATTATCCTAAAAGAGTAACAAAAAAAAGGAGTCATCTTTTTGTGTTGCATTATTTAATAAGTTTTTTTTTAAGAAATACGTACATTTATTATTTTAAATTGGCAAAAAAGTTAAATTTATATCTGCATCTCTATGGGTTGTAATTGTGTAAGGCTTGCCAGGCAAGATATCCACGAACTTGATTATTTTGGGCAGATCCGCTAAATAGTAAGAAATAATGACAACAATTATATTGACGGTATTTTGTCACTAAGGTTCGGCATACTAGCACTGTAAAATGTATTCGAAACATTGCCGCTATATTTCGAGATGATCCTGTGATAAAAAGGTACCACACTAAACGTACAAAGATAGTTCATCAAGTTTCACGGCAGAAGCTCTTAGCTCAAGGATCAGCCAATATTCCGACAACCATCGGTGCTAAAGTGTTTGGTCGATGCGAATGCACTCTGGTCCACCAGGCTAAGCCTTGTACATAGGTTCTTTCACAGAAGAGAACTTCCCGGGGAGTTACGGAATAGAATGAGGTTAGGTTTAGTAGGTAGAGACATACAGATTATTGTATGCCGAGTTCCGCACACCGGGGGAGCTTGGATTCCCCGGGCCACTCTCTCCTAGCGCAATATAATATTTCTTCACATCTGAAAGTAACAGGCTGGACACTTCACTGTTCTGTGTATTGGGATGTCCTCCGACCGAGGGATGCCGCCTGTGTGGGACAGCGTATCTGGCTTACCAGGAGAGTGCTTCACTTTTATTCGGAGTCAGGGCTGGACCCACGGGGAAGATCCCCTCTAGCCGCAGCACGTCGTCGTGTTCTACGTTTAATAGCATGGAAGTGAATGTAGGCCTCTTATCTTGTTGAAGGTGGTTTAATCGCCGGACGGCGAAGGCGACTCTTAGGATCGGTCCAGACTCACACAATAAGGATCATGTTATTTTTAAAACATAAGACAATTTGCTTTCCTTTTAACGTTTTAGAGCAAATTAACTTATGAATAGCAGATACTTTGCTGCCAAACTTTCTGATCCAAACGCATACGCAAATTGTTAAATTGGCTTGTCTTTCACCAAACGTCGTGTGACCTTATACGGATTGTTCTGGTTTTCAAATACAAAATGCCCATTGAAATATTACCAATTTCACATGCGTTTAACTTCGCAGGTGAGAGCAAGTCTTCGGTGTATGCTGAAGATGAAGAGAATTCCTATCGTACTAACAATGAGATTTTGAGTAAAGGAGAAGTAAAAAGCTCTCACTGGAGCTCACTCTGAAAACGAGGTGGCCTGCTATGCAAGCTCACTCTGAAAACGAGGTGGCTGCTATGCAAACCCGTCTCTCTATCTAGCAATACTATGTAGAACTGAATGTTACGTGTTGAGATCTGTAAATATAGTGCATGCTCACACACAACTCAATCGTTACACTCCTTTATATACATACCATTAGTGCCAAGTAGACCAGCAATGACGACGTTCCAGTAGGTAGTGTAATAAACGAACATACATCACAGTTATATAGAAAAAAAAGTCGAATGTTTAAGAAAGGACGAGTCGCATTATCGAAAGTGAAAGTATTTATCATTCGAAGACATCGAGCCTCGTTTGTCTCACGATAAATATTTTTTTATTATTTTTCTTTCAAACACGACGATCGTCTTGCAGGCATGCATTTTCCAAACAGCTTGATAGAATCAAGACAATATCCCTTGTTTTGTAGTTCGTTTGCCTCCACTAGTGCTTCGTGGCAGAGCAAGAACGCCATGCTACTCATGCAAACGATGTCTCTGACAATATCATCATCACAACGGTTCACCCATCACAGGTCTGAAATAAAACCTACAGGAGGAGAGAAAGGCATATACTTTGTGACAATGATTGACACACCAGCTTTGAACACAGATAGTAGTTAATGGATCGATTAGTATATAGGACCACATTTGGCCATACTACAGTTACTAGGTGTCTACCTGTTATTTTTAGATCTTATTTTTTTTATCTCTTTATCTCATAGCTCTATTTAATGACAGTACATCTGTGCTGCTAGACCTATGTTGCATCTTCTACGTTTCCTACAACAAGGACTACAATAAAAACGTTTATATGAATGTCACCTGAATAGGTCTGAGACAAACACAGTGCCGCTGATGTTCTTTAGTAACAACTTTGAGTTTTTATTTTCGCTTCGGTCATCGTTCGTTTTGTTTTCATCGTAGCAGGTTTAACCTAACGTGTTAGTAACATAGGTACAGTTAGTTTACGTCTGTTTTCCCGATCGGTTGACTCTCGGCTTGCCCAAGCCCACCGAAGCAACAGAAACCTGCCACTGCAACACCGCAGCATGTCTCCCCGCGTCTCTTTGTCGACTTTACAAGATCTGTCGCAAACAAGATCATTTCGTTAGTTTGACTAGCCTTACACTAGCCGTATACTATATGTACGCATATTTTACTACGCCGTTTCTAGCGTCTTGTTGTGTTTATATATCTGAACGTCTCGATTCTCTCGCACTCAATCGCGAGACGTCGCATAGCATTTTCTCTCATAGTTACAGTGCGGTTTACGTATAGTATATAATCTATCATTATAACGATCAGTACTATCCTCTATAATACAAGCTCGCTGTCCGGACGGTTTACCTTTACAGACTGGACATTTTCTTCAAAGCTAACCAATAAATAATCTGTTGCTAAACCTGACATGCCCTAAGAAGTTAACAAGGGAATTGGCTATAGGCGTATATAAGGTAGGGTATATGTATATATTATATATATATATATATATACATATGTTTGTCAACGTATATACATATTTGTTTATATATATATATATATATATATATATATATATATATATATGTCCTGCATAAATGCTGTAAACTGAAAAGGAACATAAAAAAGCCACAAGCGGTTTGCCTGCATTGGAACGGAGCTCAAAAGCTATCGCAAGTAGTGATGTTGCACCAACGGTATTACCAGATGAAGGCAATTCTGGCACTACTGAGTAGAACAAGAGTGGGATTTTCGTAGATATTACTAATGACCCTAAGCAGCCAGAGTTGAGCCCCACACTATCTGCCGCTAAGATCAGACAGATGTGCGTTAATGCATTTCAACCACTCTAAAAAACAAGCAAGTAGCATAATGCAAAAACCGAAGTTAACTATAAAAAATAATCTGGAAGACCGTCCGGGGAGGGCGAATAGGTCCGTAGACGCAGTGTCACAGCCCTTTTTATCTGAATGCGCCAGATGTCACAGTATCAATTTATCCAGTTACGCACACACGCAGAATTTCTCACACACTCAATTACATTTAGAACAGATGCCCAGACACGCACTCGCAAACCATAGTAGATGGATTACTAATCAATACGATAGGTGATAGCCATATGTAAATATTTGTATAAAGAGAGAGGGGAAGATAGACAGACCGCAACTGTTTCCGCTGCTGCCTCTGGACCGCCTGTGACGTGTTGCTATAGCCTCTGTTGATTCGCCACATCTTTACTGCCTGCTTCACGCATATATATATATATATATATATATATATATACACCAGTGTGCACATATTACAGTTTTCGTAGATAAGCCTGAATTTTACGCAATAAATGCAAACGTATGCACATGTTTGCATAAATGATACATGCTAATTTTGTGAATCTTTATGCCACCAATGAGCATCCGTCCGCTCCTCAATCAGGTTGACCCGCCCATCGTTACCGAGCCTAATATATCTATAAATAAACTATCCTTTCATCAAATCGGGTTAAATAATCAATTTTCCAACGTTCGCGTTTTAACTTGTTTCGAATGCTACTACTCCACTATCATAACTAGGAATGGGGTTAATTAGTTCTTTATTGTCAACTTAATAGAACTGAGTATTCTATATTAGGGATATTACCAACCACAATAGCTATAATAATGAATAAAGGTTTAAAAAGGGGGCGTTTGAACGAGCAAACCTCCAAATAGCCTTCGAGCTCTTGGTATGAGAAGCGCTACGGACCTCGCCCCAGCCTGCTACAACGGCATCATTGAATCAATTTGGTTCTCTAAGCGGAATAACATGTTAATTAAGATGCAAAATTAAAATTAAAGAAAACAAACCCTTTAGACAAGATCAACGATTAAAGCCAACTTGTACCCCGGTTCTACTTAAAAAGCATGTAAACCTCTTTTTTGTAACGCTTGTTAAAGTGAAAAATTGGCAAGGAAATATCATGGATAACCTCACTCTAAGGCCTGCCCTCCCGTCAGCTTAGCACTATCCTGGATCTTAACTTCTTTCCTCATGGCGTTAACTTTTAGGATAGGCGCCCTCGTCTGTGAGCTGTTTTCCGCATGTCGTGTGGTGGCTGGTCGATTCTACCGGGTTACCACCCGTAAAGCTGTCACGAGACATGCGAAGCACATTAGAATCGTGAAAGGGCACTGATGAAGGCAGCAATACTATATCCACACTCGAGCCCAGAGGCCTGAGCGGAACCAATGAGTTACGATCCGATACTATACCTCTATGGTAACACAGCAAAATGAAAGAAAGTATGTTGATGCAGCTTGAAAGAGCTAGCACTTTATGTCTATTGCGCTGGAGACACTGGGTCCTATGAGTTTTTGCCACCGCGAATTTTTTAAGGAACATCGCAAATTGAACCAAAGGATATTACAGGACACCGGACGCCAAGTGAGAGTGTGTTCTGAGACAAATTATGTTATTGGTGGCTTCCTATTATAGGCGCCATAGGCTGAAGGAATTTAACTGCTAAGAGTTAACACGTGGGTTCAATAATAATAATAATAATAATAATTCGAAAACCCTGAAAGGGGCGCAACAACGTACGTAGTCTTTTACGTTAAGAAACGTTACAGAAAGTGATAAGTGATTCTGCTCGAACAGTTGCTGATCGATGCAAATTGCGGCAAAATGAGTTGACGAGTGCTTATGTATGCTGCTGAGCTCAGCAGCATCACGGATTGCAGCTAAACACTCAGTGCTGAGTTTCAACGAGCAACAACCAGAATGGTTAGATTCGAACTACTTCGGCTACGTATAGACACAATGAATGAATGTCATCACTAGTATAATTGGCTACCACCACCACTACTGTTACTACGAAGACGCTTACTACATTATGGGCGACTACACTAGGAAAACGAAGAACCTTCGTTAATAAAGCATAGTAGAATGGTGGAAACACGGGTCAAATATTAGATAGATAGGAAATCCCGTAGGAATCTTCATCACCTTGTCGCAATCTCCGCTCCCTACCCGTCGGCAGCCATCCGTCCATGTAGTGATAGGTCAGGCACGGCTTGGCACGCATTGGCGGGCTCACACGCATTGTCATGCGGTAACAGAAATGGACAGCACCGTTGATATACCATACGCGTCGGGTGAACAGAATCGACGTAATTCGGGTGTGTGAATGAGAAGGTAACGACTGCGATTCAGCCTGAAGTCCTAGTGGAAATATATCGGCACCAACCGAGAAATTACCGAGGAGGTGTTCCGTTAGATCAGTGCGTGGTTCAACAAGACGGTGACAAAATTCCTTTGTTACAGTGCACAACACAACTTCAACCGTATCGCCTGTCCAGACTGAGGTTAATGCGTCAACGTTATTCATTCACTATATATATATATATATATATATATATATATATATATATATATATATAGTGTGTTTTTTCGCAATTCAATGTCCAAAATACACGTTTATCTTCATCTTAATTGCAGAGAAGATATATCTCATTGTTTTTCTCTATTTACGTTTCCATCTATCAATGGAGTGTGCTGTTAGAGCCCGCCTCCACCTAGCATCGTATGCTTCAAACGTGGTATGCATGCACGGCCAGTGGGCGGGCTTCAGCCTAGAATGATCTGTAGTTATTGGTGTAGTATAGTCAATAGGAGACTTTCCGAGGAAGGAGACTTGATGCTCTCCTGACAGTGGATCATTTGACTCAGTTTCTCCCACAAAGTCTTTAGGGCAGTCTCGACATCTCGTTCTGATTAGATTTCGGCGCCCTCAACATGGCTCTCGTTTCTTCTCACACACGCAATTGTAGTCAGTCTCGCTTTATGACGCCAAGTAATATAATATATATATATATATATATATATACACGTACGCTTATGTATGCATTTCATGTGTATCTGTCTTTGCTTGGCGTCATCGAATGAAAGAGTTGTTCGATCAGGCTTATAAGTCTCCCGGTAACACTGCGAAACTGCATACAGGTGATCGCTTGAACAGCGCAGCAGTTTTCATAACTCGCTTCTCGCTCAAAGGCTGTTCTCTGCTGCTGCTGCTGGTGAGGCTCTAGCACACTATTTGTTGCTGTGCTGCTGCTGCAGCTGCTGCCGCCGCAATGGCTGTTATTGTAGTTGCTGTTACTCGCGACTAGTATTACATTATTTATATGCGCATTCGTATATTAGAATTATTTGGTTATCTTAATATAACTATCAATTAGCACTATCTGTTTTCTTCTCTTCCTCTTCTCCTTCTTCTTCTTGTCCACTTGTTGTTGCCGATCAGGACAATCGATGCGCGTAGTAGATGCGTGGACAGCCATTCACCAATGTTTTATTGCGACTGTGCTTCGTATGCCTGCTTCCCTTGTTGTCGTTATTGTTGTTGTTTGTTGTGTTGTTTTATTGTTGTTGACAGTTGGCTCGGCGGCATAGCCGACACACAGTCATTACACGTCGGTAAGGTCCTACCGGCTCGTTTGTAATTTTAACAGTAACTGTACGGCTCGTAACTCGCATTTCCGCGGCATTTCTATTGCGCTCTATATCATCTTTGCCACGGTTGCGACAACGCTCGCTCACGTTTGCCTACTTAACGCGTATACAGCGTACGCCTGCCTATTCAGTTCATATCGATATCATGCGCTTGAACCCACATGTATGCATGTTAGTCTCTGTGTATGTGAATGCCTGTCGTTTTGATCGTGTGTCAGCGCGAAGTCGTATGCTATGTTGTCGGCGTGACAGTGTGTGCGTGCCAAATCGCGTTGTTGTTGTTTTTCGTCGTTTGCCTCTAGCTCGTAGGTAGCTGGCAGCTCGATGTAGGGATCATTGCCTACATCTGGTCTGAGTACTGGACTGGAATGTTTGCTTCTGGCTGCACGATTGTACATGAACGAATGGCAAAAAATAGCTCAACAGGTAGAATGTGAACGTATCTGCCAAGCGGGATGATGGGAAGCAGCTTGCTGCTATGTTTGTCTAGCCATTACAGCATTGTCACGGCAATTTCCCCAGGGCAGCCAATTGAGCATCAATTCTTCCTATAGATAGACATACATCTCCACTTTTAGTCTAGAGTCTCTAGAAGAAAGAATAAAGCTATATATATATACTATATATATATATATAAGTTCGTTAAGTGACACATTGTGATAACAGATAACATGGACAATAAATTTGCCGGCGGGCTATGTCGGTTCCATATATATATATATATATATATATATATATATAATTCTGTCTTCGTACGTTGTATGGATGTATTGCCGGAGCCGCCATAGGAGCAGGAAAGAGTGTAACCGAAGCACAATTCTGGCAAAGCGGTGCGCGTGTGTTCAACACATCGTTAACTACAGTTGACGATGCTCGACTAAAAAGCAAACCCGCTCAGAAACAAAGCTTAGAACCTCGCGAAGAACGCGTTTGTAGACCACCGACGAATGCAAAAAAATAATATATACAAATATTAAGGTAAAGGATCGGGTAGAGTAAACGAACAAGCGCTAGAGACGATAGACCTCGGACTGTCCACCTCAGGTACCCCATGCTAATTGGAACGTTATCAGTAGTGATACAATTCCTGTCACGCCGCTGAGCATTTTTCTTTGTCACGATGATCGTTGTTGTTGTGTTTGTTGTTCCTGTTGTTGTTGCTGTTGTTGCTGCTGTTGTTGTTGTTGCTGTTGCTGCTGTTGTGTGTTGCTGTTGCTTGTTTGTTTCGGGCGTTGCTGTTGTGTTTGGTGTTGTTTTTTTATCGGCGTCGCTGCCATCCTGCCATGTTGCTGCCGTGTTATCGTCGCAGTATTGTCGATTTTCAGCGCACTAAAGTACTGGACAGTGAGTGTACTAACGGTGCTATAATTAGCTTCATTGTATTTACTATTGCTCCAGCAATGGTGTGGTAGGGCTACCGCCAACCGCGCCATTATTCCATAATTGTAATGCTAGTTCTCGTAGTACTGGCTAGCGTTAATATATGCATGGTATTATTAGCATCTATTTATTACTATCATCTTTATTATCGTTTGTCGTGTCGTCATCACTATGATTGTTATCTACGAGTTTATCTAGTATTTTAACCATTTGCTTCGCGCTGCCCGATTACGTCGATGCCACGATATCGACAGACAATTGAGCTCGACCAGAGAACAGAGAGTGTTTCTCCGTCGTAGGAAGGAACGCGCTGGCACCGTTGACGCATTATGGCAAAAACAGCATCCGTTCATGACTTCACTAGCATCATCATACACGTTTCTTTACGCTATTTTTTTACGCAGTAGCTGTACTAACAATTCAAATGGTAACAATTGGTAGTTTACGTCAATAGCTGTGTGTGTGTCGTTCATGCATTAGGATGACATTAGGCTCGGCTGGTTAGCGTGAACGTAATGTGTTTTTTTCTTCTCTGTTGTTGTTACCTGTGTCGTCCGTATTGGACAAAGTCGACAGAGACGTTGAATCAAATTCGATAAAACTCATAGAATGAAATTTGGTGTCTTCGCTGCCGTACGATGCCCGATGTACGATGAGCAAGAGGTGCCGCTACAAAACCGATCCAAGATCTAGGTAGCTCTCCGTGACCGACGCCGGCCACCGATCGGGGACACATTTATCTGGCTTCATGGCGCATAGCGCATCGGCACCACAGAAATCAGCCAATTGAATTTGGCCCTTGCCCCCTTCGTTAAGTCTTATATAAAGGGATGCCGATTAGAGGATTTGTTTTAGTGCCAGTGTGTACTTGGCTTGAACTGAACAGCTCTTGGTTTTTGTTCGTGTTTGGGCTGACGTGGTTGACGTGTGACGTGTTGACAAACGACCTCCAGCCAGCCATCATGCTGTTGTTCCGTGTGTGTGTGTGTTTTGTGCCCCAAAGATCTCGAATCGACCTCGAGTTCATCGCTGACCGCCACCATTGTCACAGACTGAGCACAACACAACCGCAACACGTGACAGATACATCTGCGGTATCTGCGGGCGAGAAACATGCGTGGACACA